>VWYP01006740.1:0-188932 GCA_013400435.1 Pycnonotus jocosus
CTTTGGGAGAATTTTTAAGGACAATTCATGTGTATGCCATCTCCCAGGCTCTGGAGAAGATACACACACGAGAGTCATTTAGTTACAAAAAAAATACAAAATATTGCAAGACAAACTTTAGAAATTCTGTGTTACAAACAAAACTTCATGAAACTGGCTGGCAAACACTCTGTGTCATGTGTCAGAGGAGTTTTCAAGGCACTCAGATCAGAAGTCATGTTAGAATGGCTCGATTTGTAGCTGTGGCTAATATAGCCTTAGCATGGTTTAGGTCCAGCCAGCAACTAAGCACCACAGAGCTCCTGTCTCACTTCCCCTCCATGAGGATGGGGGAAGAGAATTGGGAGGGTAAAAGTGGGGATTGAGATAAGAGCAGCTTAAGAACTGAAATAAAATAATAATAATAATAATAAATTGTAGTGAAATGAAAAAGGACAGAGAGAAATGAAACCCAAGAAAGAGAAGTGATGTAAATGAAAACACTTGCTCACCTCCAACCACCTGGTGCCCAGCCTGTCCCTGAGCAATGCCCCTGCACCAACCTCTCCCTCAGTTTATTGCTGAACATGATGACCTATGGTCTGGAATATCCTCAGGTCAGCTGGGTCCATTGTCCTGGCTGTGCCCATTTCCAATTCCTTGTGCACCCCCCACGTCCTCACTGGTGGAGTGGGTGAGGAGAAGAAAAGGCCTTGAGTCTGTGTAAGCACTGCCCAGCAGAACTGAAAACATCTTTGTATTGTCATCAACACCCTTTTCAGTACAAGTCCAAAACACAGCCCTGTACCAGGTGCTGTGAAGAAAATTAACTCCAGCACAGCCCCAAACAGCACATGGCTGCCGCTGATTACCCATTCCAGTTGCAGTAACTTTTTCAGTATGGACCTGAGTTGCCTGCAGTTTATTAGATTACATTTACTTGTTCCCCCAGATGGATTTTGAGATCTAACACAGACCCACTAAAATGATAGAAAAGTTTCTGTGCTGTAATGGCACACTTGAGGAGTTACTGGAGATATTTACAGCTGTAATAAGAAGCACACGATTTGGTGTGACACACCAGGCAAAGTAGTACACTGATATTTGGGGGCTGTGGTACAGTCCAAACACTTCAGGACATGGTGGGAATGATACCTAAACATTACTGACTTCCAGTCTTGGGCTGAGCATAGTTGTTGTTTTCTCACCTTCTCGTGTCACTCGATCACAATGTCAATTGTGCTCACATGTTATTGGCTGCCACACTTGCCACAAATATATTTTACGATTCTCCTTAGATATGTCATGGAAAGGTTCAGGATTTCTCACTTATGCTTTGAGTGCTGCTGTGGCTTTGCAGTTGTTTGTTTGCAGTGTTATTAATTTGTATTTTTTAATATTTATTTTGATATATACTGGAGCTGTTGTAAAGCGGTTTATGGGGTGCCAGTACACACAGTGTTAAGTTAGCTGGCTTATCCAGTAACACAACACTCTGCAAGGTAGCTAGAGCCTAAAACTATGCACTTTATTATAAATCTCAAAAAGAACAAAATCTTTGAAGTTTTTTTTTTGATTAGCATATTGAAAAATAAAGTTAAAACACGTAACTTTAACTAGAGAAAACTCAGAACTCTTGTGTAACACCTTAAATAGAAAGGTTTGCTAATAAAAGTGGGGAGAGTTCACTTAGATTTTTGGACGACTTGGTTTTATTCCAGTTCTACTTTTTCAGGCTAACAGCTTTCAGAGTGACTTTTCTGTGGTTTATAAGCTAATGCACCACTATTTATTCCTGTGGAAATTTCCTTCTGTCTGTCACGTCTCAGATTTGGCTGCATGGGTGCTTCCCACTGCACTTTGCAGGAGCCTGCCTGTTTCCCCTAGTGCTGCAGCTTTCCTTCTTTTGACCTCGCCTGCTTTTTCTTTCTGAATCTACTGATGCTCTTTTTCAACATGCCATGGTCTTCAGTACCCACAGAGCAAACTCTGACTGCAGTGAGAAGTTTTATCCTTCCTTACAGAAAGGTGGTGTTTTGTGTTGGGTTTTTTTGGCTTTTTTTTTGTCTGCTTGAAGACTTAATTTTACAAAGATTGCAAAATTGTCATATAATTGTGTGTCCCAATGAATCTGGAAGTAATGAAAATTACAGACTTCATTAAGGACACAATTGAACATTGTGTCAGCAATCAGCAGGTCTTGCATGCACCATTTCTGGGCTTCCATCCTTGGCCCATGGATGGGCTGTTTTCAAAGGTCAAACATCACTGAAGTCCTTCTTCCCAAAGCAGTGTCCCAGATTCTGTTCCTGTTGCCATCAGTTGTTGTTTAGGCAGAGTGAAAAGTCTCTGGAATTATAACTGAGCCTGCTAACTCCTTTTGCTCTTTTACCACGAGAAGACAGTAAAGGTAAAATCAGAACTAGAAGTCGTGTCTGTCTTTTAACAAAGCTGCAATTACGACACTGTTGCTAATGTCATTACTAAATCAGCTGGATAGAAAAGGCTTTTTAATGAAGCACAAGTAGGTGGTGTTTAGTTTACAGACTAATTTTCCATTAGCAAGGCAATTTACCACTGAATTCTTTGAATTGCAGATCCCTAGCAATGCTTAAAATAAAGACCTGCTCATGCAAGTAGAATTCAGTAAGTGGTGAAAGGAGGTAGAATAAACACCATTTATTCAGGAGTAAAACTAACACTGCATTCATTAAAGTTATCTGTGTAAAGAGGAGTGTAGACTGATAGCAGTATGTTAGATTCTAGCAAGCAAATGTTTCTATTTTCAGCTGTCCTATAGAAAACATACTGTGATTAACTGTAGAAGCACAGGAATATACTCATTTGCAGGTGATATAGCAGTGAAAATCATAACAGAGGAACGTAAGAATAGCAAAAGAAATGTATTTTTTAAACGCAGTTAATCAAATCTTCCTTCCCTTCCTTCAGCCTTGAGAAGGTGATTTCTCATTCATATCTCCTTCTAGTGATCAGATTAATCTTAAAGCTGTATTTGGAGGGAAAATATAACTGAATTAATGCGTGAAGCTTTCCTTTTGGAATTCTTTCATTTGGTTATATTCATGGGAGGTGCAGGTTAGATATCAGGAAAAGGTTTTTCACCCAGAAGGTGATGGAGCTTTGGAACAGGCTTCCCAGGGAAAGGGTCGCAGCATCAAGCCTGCCTGAGTTCAAGAAGCATTTGGACAATGCTCTCAGGCACATGGTGTGACTCCTGGGGTGTCCTGTGCAGGGCCAGGAGCTGGATTCAATGATCTTGATGGGACCATTCCTACTCAACACATTCTGTGATTCTATGACTAAATCTGCAGAATTATCTGATAAGTGAGTGTGCAGTGTGTTGGAAAGATGAAAACCCAAGGAAAAACCCAAGAATGGGAAATGGCATCTTCTGAACTGTTAGATGCAATTTAAAGGAATTAATTGACTTCCATAAATTCCCTGATTCAATATAAATATTTCAATCCTGTCCAGGATGTATTTAGGGTTAAATGATGTAGCGTCATCCTATTAAAGGGGGGAGCACATGCAATCTTGATGGTCTAAATAGAGTGTGTGTTTTGGGCTGTGGGCACTGCTGTTCCTCTTGGGAACCTTTCTGCACCTGTAAGCATACTCTGCATAAACAGATCTGATTTAGTGGTTAAAAAACAGCTTTTTATGTAATGCACAAGTGAAATTTCACAGTCCTATTCTAATCTCAAGTGTTTTCTTTCATTGTCTCTTCTGCTTAAGAGGATCTGATAATTTTCATCTTATTTCTACTGTGAAAACATACAAACCATATATTTCAGTCAAAATCCCCAGGAGGATATAATTTACAAGGAATATTGTGCCATAAATGATTCTCCCCTGAAACACTAAACTGCCTGGTGGTTTAATAATTTGCTATTTGAAGTACTGCATGTTAAAAGATGGAGATCTCTGTAATTGGGACTGCATCTGCTATCATCTTCCCCAAGTTTAACACCTCTGTTAACTTTGCAGGAACCTGGATTCTCAGTGCTATTTATCAAAATATTCAGTTACTTTCTGGTTAATATTTAGATAAATCAAATAATTCTGCTTTCAATTCTTTTGTATTTACTCTTTTTCAAAAGCCCTGTCCCCTCTTTTCATGGTGCATATTTCACCAGATTCTAGTCTAGCTACCACTTCATCAAGTCTTAAAGATAAAATATTTCATTTTAACAGTGTCAGTTAAATGTGAATAACTTTACAGGATGTGATTAATGTTAAAGCTTCTGAGTTTATGGATGTTTCATAGTTACATCTTATATACGTGTTGTTTCATAATAATTTTTCAACATGCAGCAACAAAACTAAAATGTTGGTCTGACTTCTGCATTTTGGTGTTAGAATCAAGCCTCATTGCTTCTACCTGTGGACAACCTAACAATGGAAAGGAAGACTTTGAAATTGTACATATGTGTTTTTAAAGGATGTTGCTGGTTCTACCAGAAATTAAGTAAGCCTGTTCAACTGTCTTTAGTTCTTGCTCTGACCTGGAAACTTCTTACTCAGACTAGCATCAGGACTAGATCCAATCTCTCTTGCTCATGTGGATGCAACCCTTGTTTTTTCTTCTTTTGTGACAGGTAACCTGGGGTCCCAGCTGGTTGAGTATAAGGAAGAGATGTACATAACATCTGACTGTGGGAACACGTGGCGCCAGGTAGGAAGCATAAATCATCAAAGGAACCTGGAAATAATTTTAATGTACTAAATGTGATGAATTATATAATGCTTAACTAATCTTCAGATACTCACTCTTTCGAAGGAGCTGGTATTATTATCTCCAGTTTGCTTGGAAACTAAGAGATTAAGAAGGTGATTTTCTAAGACTCAAATGGATGAGGCTGTCAGGTTCTGCTGAAGGTTCAAATATTTTGGTCTCTTTAAAGGTCTTGTAAGTATCTTATGCAAAAAACAGTGTCTGTTTAGGGTTTTAATAATTTAAGTAATCTTCCTATGTTAATGATGAAGTGGACTTGGACTAGATCTTGAGGTACAAACATTCTGAGCTGAAAGACATGACAGGTACACGGGCAAAAATTCTGCTTCATAGTCTGAAAACTCCTAGTTAAGCATAAACTTTTTCTTCATTGAAACTGAGAAAGTAAAAACAGATTTTCAAAAAATAATAGAAATTTTAAAGTCTTTTGGCATGATTTAATAAATTCAGAGACTACAATATCAAAGTAATAAAAAGAGAACTATGATATCATAGTGCTATTTGAATTCTGGATGGCTTTTTCTTCTACTGAAGTTTCCATTAAAGCATTTCACCTTTCTCATGTATTGTTTCCTAATCTGCTCTGTCTCTGTGGTGGGTTTGCTCTGGCTTGATGCCAGGTGCCCACCAATCTCACTGCTCTCCTCAGCTGGCCAGGACAGGGAGAATATAACAAGAAGCTCATGGGTTGAGATAAGGATAGGGAGAAATTGGTCATCAATTACCATCATGGGTAAAACAGACCCAACTTGGGGGATATTTATTTGATTGCCAATTAATAACAGAGTGAGAAATAAACACAAATCTTACAACACCTTCATCCTACCTCTCACTTCATCATGGGCTCAATTTTACTCACTAATTCTCGACCTCCTCACCCTGAGCCACAGAGGGGTATGTGGAATGGGGGCTGTGGTCAGTTCAGCACACAGCAGTATCTTTGCTGCTCTTTCCTCCTCACAGGGAGGACTCCTCACACTCTCCTCCTGCTCCAGTGTGGGGTCCCTCCCACAAGAGACAGTTTTCAGTGAACTTTTCCAACATGAGTCCTTTCCATGAGCTGTAGTTCTCCAGAGTGGGGGCTTCCCATGGGCTGTAGCCCCTCAGGNGAGTGGGGGCTTCCCATGGGCTGTAGCCCCTCAGGAACAGGCTACCCCAGTGTGGGTCCCCTGTGGTATCATATATCCTACCAGCAAACCTGCTCCAACATCAGCTTCCCGTGGAGTCACAGCCTCCTTCAGGCATCCACCTGCTCCAGTGTGGGGTCCTCCAGGGCTGCAGGTGAATCTCTGCTCCATCCTGGACCTCCATGGGCTGCAGGGGCACATCTGCCTCACCATAGGCTGCCCCGGGGGCTGCAGGGGAATCTCTACACTGGCACCTGGAGCACCTCCTGCCCCTCCTCCTGCACTGACCTTGCTGTCTGCAGGACTGTTCCTCTCTCATATTCAGCTGTTCACTCCTGCTGTAGTTGCTGTTGGGCACTTAAATACGTAATCCCAAAGGTGCTACTGCTGTTGCTGATGGATTAGATGGGCCAATGATGAGCCCATCTTGAAGCTGGCTGCTGTTGGCTGTAGGATATGAGAAAGCCTCTCTAGAAGTGTCTCAAAGAAGCCACCCTGCTAGATTAACTTGCTACCAAAACCTTGCTGTGCAAACCCAATACACTCAGCATAGGAATACTTTCTTTCTCTATATATGTATATTGCAACAATACACAATATCACATAGATTCAACTTATAATAGATATCCAGAATAAAAAAAAAATCACCCTCAAAGGACCAAAAAATAATTTAATTTCAGTTTAAATAGTATTGTAGTGTTCAGCTGAAATCAAATTCTGTTATTTTCATAGAGCCATTAAGTGTGAAAATGTTTTCAGTAGTGTTGCTGAGCTTGGTGAATTTGAGGTTAAAAGAGAAAAATACAGTTTCTTATATTGCTGTGGTAGGGTGCCATTAGTGCTCCACAGAGTACTTTAAAAAATAAATGGATTATTTTTGTAATGATAATGTCCTTTGAAGTTTAAAAGATAAAATTTTATACTAAATTCCTTCTTGAAATCTAGCATAAAATAAATAGGTGTTTAAATGCAGAAGCCCTCCAGGATTTACAGTGGGTACTGTGTTGTTTAATACTTCTTAGAGGACTCTCATTATTTCTCGTCAACATTTGCCAAAGTTTTCTAGTTTTTCTGGGGTGAAGAATAAGAAGAAAAGAGGAATGAGATTAAATTTATGTTTTCACTGATTTTTATTTGTAGACACACAGGTAAATGATATCTGTTGCAATTTTACCCTAAGGTGCCTAATTATACTGTAAAATCAACCACAAACTGATCCCTCATTGTTACAGTCAAAATGGCAAACAACACTGCAAGCTTTGATTAAAACTCCTATGAAGCCCTTGAAAGAGCTTACTCAATTCTAATATTTGTGATCAAAATTAAACTGTAGATTATTTTATGTATTTTATGGCCTCACTGTTCACAATTAAATGATTCTTCCAGTGGACAGCAGCACATTTTCTTTCTCTGCTGGAGTTGTTACAAGAAAAGAGAAGGCTTCAGTCAGGTGATACAGGAATTTAGATAATTCAGTAAACTGCAGATCTTGTGAGCTGGTGAAATCCTGTGCTTTGGCACAACACTTTGTCTGAGTTTAAGTCTCTGCCTTGAAGGTTTTTGGTTGTCATTAATGAGGGCCTGGCACCTTTCTCACAAGCTCACATGATGTTGCTGAGCTGTTTACAGAGAAGAGGAGCAGTCTGTGCTTGCATGTAGAGACAGAGAATGAAGAAAAGCAAACATAAGAGACTTAGGGGAAAATGTAGTGTGAGGAATTAATTAAAGCTTTCTTGAAATAATAGCGGCATTGGTTCATAGAACTGTGGATTATAGCACTGTGGGGAAAGTCAAAGATCCTGTAATTCAACAGTGTGCTCTAAGACAGCATCAAACCTTCCATAGCTTGCATTTGATGTGGTCATATAAGGGTTCAGGAAAGCTTACCTATAAACACAGCCAGAGTTCATAGATAGAAATGAATGCCTAAATAAGAGGGTTTGAAATTAAGTGAATTCTGGTGATAAAGGAAATGTTTGGGTAAAAATCAGAAGGTTGGTGAGGAGAACTGAATCAAGTGATGTGCAGTTTAGGTGTCAAAACCCACATACAAAGCAGTAATTTTTTGGCCTTTTGTGTTGAACAAGTGGAACATCTGTGTTTAGATAACACAGTCCTGTGATAGAAGCACAGTATCAAACATGCTTAAGAGCCCTGCCCTGCTGCTTCAAAGACCAAAGCAGAGTGGTGAATGACACCTGTGCAAACCCCTGCAGTACAGTAGGCTGGGTGATCCTCTGGCATGAACTGAGCTCTGCAGTCTCTGCATCCCCAGCTGTGTCCCCTCCCATGCCCAGGTTCTGCTTCAGGGCTCCCCTGGTTGGCCAGGTAATGTGAATAAATTTACTATTGCATTTCATCTGTGGTTTCGTGGTTGTTCCTGTGTCCTGCCTATGCCAGCTCACACAAAAAGCAAAACCAAGAATTGTAATTATAAATAACCACAGTACCACTTGTGCTTGTTCCAGTTGCTTTTTCTACCTTTCTGTTGCATGGCTGAGCTGCTTGTTGGTATATCTTGAAAACATCACTCTTTGTTTGAGGAAAACTGAGAGCTGTGGCTATGTACTGTACAACATTGCACTGTGAATAGCAGTGCTTTAGGAGCTGGTTGGCAAGTAGCTTAAACATCCATGCCATGAACTGGGCTGTAGAAAAAAGGAATCTCACCTTGATGTTATCATGAAATATGTGGGCTTAGAACCATAGAATCATTAAAATTAGAAAAGACACTTAAGATCACTAAGTCCAACCATTAACTTAAGTGCCAGGTGGACCATGAAGATGTAGCCTAAGTTGAACTCATGTTTATTTGAAAGATTTTTCTGTCTATTATACCAGGAGAACAGTATAATAAAATGTGTTAATGAACATTAAATATTAGGATACTCTGTTAAGTGCTAAGGATTAGTTTATGTATACATATGAGTGGGTTTTTTGTATACTGATTTCTGTTCCCAATTCTGGGTGCCATTGTTATTTCACCAGCATCTGTTACAACACTGTACTTAAAATACAGCAAAGTATTTATACAGCTAAGAGCAAGAGAAAGGTCTGACTTTCAAAAAAAAAAAAAAAAAAGCCATAAATAAAAGGAAAAAGTCAGCAACAATAAAGCTTTCACATTTAATCTGCTACCGGAGTAGCTCTTGCAGCAACAAAATGTTCCGTTTAGTTAATGAGGTTACACAGAATGCCTTTTGGATGTCTAGGAACTAAATCTAGATCTCTGGAGCTTTAGTCTGGTGGATTTTTTGTTGGAATATTATTTATCTGTGTCAAATCCTTGTGTATCAAAGGAACCTGAGAAACCCTTGGTTCAGTGAGAATACATGTTTTTCTGCAGGCATCTTAGGAGATAGATTTTAACACTTCTAAGCACAACAAAAAAGGGTTTGATTCCAGCCTCTCAACCCTGAGAAAGTCCAGCTGGCTCATTCTGTGTAGGACAGCTTCTGTTTTCAGATTTGAATTTAGTAATGGATATCTCTTGATGAAAGAAAAAAGTAGTCTCAGGAATTTTGTTTATTTTTGCAACTTCTGTATTGTGAAGTAAAATTGTATGGCATGTATTTCTCTAGGACCACTTAAATATGCTCTCACTGATTTCACGGAGCTGTTCCAATTTCTTCCAACAAATATTCTGACCTGAAATAGCTGCTGAAGTTGTTGGGACAGACATGGGAAGAGGATAGAATAGAAGCTGACATTGTGATTATAAAGCACAAAACGTGCACACAGAATTACAGAAATAGGTTATAAAAAACTTGTTCTCTAGTGGCTGGCTACTAGTAAGGATCAGAGTAGATTAATTGCTTGGTTTAGTTATTGTAGAGATGTATATCAGAATTGGTGGCCTGCTGTGAACTCACATATCTCATCTTCCTAAGTCTGAACTTCATCTCTCGCAATGAGACCACCTTTGCCTCGATCCTTTGCAAACTGTTCGTCTTGGTTTTGTTTCCAGAAAGTAGAGATAAATATTTACTTTTGTGATAAACAGGCATGAAACTGTTCATTCTTTTCAATGTATTGAAGATGAAGAATTGCTTTCATACGGCTTTCATACATTTTGTTTATAAAAAGTTTGAAGTGTGTGCAAGAAGAGCATGATATAACAACAGCATTAATATGCCTGAAATGTGTCCTCTGTGCTTTATAGTGTGCTAAAGCAGGATTATTAAAATGGTTTGTGAAGACCTACCGTGGTGCTTTTCTGGGAAAGGCTGATTTGCATTAAGTGGTGCAGATATCAGCTTCCTTTATCTTCAGTGGTGAAGCTCTGGGAGACTTGGTGTCCCAGCACATACTGTTGCATTTTGGTTTGAGGGGAAGTTCAAACAAAGTTTAGAGGAGGATCAAAACTCTCCTTGCTTATCTGACTCCAGCTGATCTCATCCTTTTTAAGTGCATCTAAAATTAATGTCTGTCCTTTACTGAATTCTCTTCAAAAATACACAGCTGGGTGAATGAGTAGATCAGACTATAAATGCCTCATATCAGGGTTTTGGCTGTAAATTGGCAGCACTGAAAAACTGATCAGGCACTTGAAGCCCTAGGATTCCCATAAAATATGTTCTTACTAGAGGAAGACTGAGATCTCAACCCAAATTAAATGCTTGCTATTTTTGAAGTAATTGTGAGTGTGCTGTAAGATACTTTCACCCTAGCTCTGGTTCAGTCTTGCTAAGAATTCCTCTAAATGTAGCATTCAGTTTTGCCAAATAAAGGAAATTTAGGATTGCCAGTATTTTTCATTTACAAGGCAAAGTAAAGCTAACCTTTATAGTTTTCACATTTGCTTTGTCAAAGCATACAGGAGGTTGCATGTTTGTCCATACATGCTAAGTGTCTATAATTTTCACGTATCACTTGGTCTTGTGTTAAATGAACTTTCACAGGTTAATGAGTAAATCCTATCTTAAAAAAGATTTTACACGTAAAACAGGAAAGATATCTACCTGTGCTTTTATTTTAGCACTGCTGATAACCTCTAGAAAAGGAATTAAAATAATTTATGAAGTTTTTAATCCTTTATACAATTAAATCAATATTACTTGTATCTTGGTTCCAAAATCACAGTGGCCTCCATAGGACATCACATAATATTTGAACTTAAACTCACTGACACTGGAAAAGGGGAAAACATGCTTTCAGCAATTATTTCATGTTCTGTAGGTTCTGGGGAATATGTGAGAAAGTCACAGATACCAGTACTTCTCCTTTTTTTCTTAGAATTAGGCTACAAAGCGTTTTATTCTGCAGGATGCACAGAATATGGCAAACACCAAAGTAAGGTGATGGGTCACTTGGTGATATATAACAGGAAGGAATGCAGAATGCATACTATGGGAAAGATAAGCTTGGGCTAAAATCACTTCAGGCAGTTTAATCTGACTGTGATTTGAACCTGAACATTTTCTGATTCAGCTGCTTAACTTTCTTTTCTTTTACAGCTGGGAGAAATATAAGAGTTAATCTGGCTTTTATGTCCTTTTGAGTTTGAAGTGTGGACATTATAAAACATAAGCCTCTTAATTCTTGTTTGCTTGTTCATTTTATTTCAGCTGTTTTGTACATTTGCTTAGCTGGCCTTTCTTTGTCTGACTTCTAGGTCTTTGAAGAAGAGCACCACATCTTGTACTTGGACCATGGTGGAGTTATTGTGGCGATCAAAGACACCTCTATCCCTCTGAAAATACTCAAGTAATTTTTGCAGTCAATTATAGTAGAGCTGTTGTGTATTCAAGACCTCAAAGTTCAGAGTTTCAGATAAGCATTTCAGTGTGATCATGTATGAATTGGAGGTGGAGTCAGCTTAATTTAACATTCATTGAGTCAACAAAATGCAGTTGGGTGTTTACTTTAAGATTACTTCATGGTGCTGAAGGTACCATGGCATCATGCATTAATCATAATAACATTTTCTTGCATCAGTGTAGGCATTTTTTGCTTAAAAGACTGTTCTGGAACACAACAGTAGGAGCCGTGTTCAGCATAATTGTTTATCTACTACTGGGTGGTGCCAGCAGTATGTGTTGGTGCTCAGCCTGTCCTGCATACGGGCTTAAATGTGCAGTCAGGACAGTTCATTGGTACTGTGAAGTCTCTGTCCTCTCTGGGGGCCATAGGGAAATTGGAGAATAGCCCTGAGTTTCTCTGGCAAGAGCAATTTATGTAGAGTTTGGGAGCCAACAGGCAAAAGACTTATTTGCACTTATATGCTGTGTAATTTGGTGTGCCAGAATCACAGCTCATCTGAGATATTCATGCACAAATTAACTGCAGTGTGCATAGATCCTCTCATATGGTGACAGTGCAGCAAATGGCCTTCTTGGCCTGTTTGGCAGGAAAGGTTTGTTGCAAAGCATTTTGCTATAAAATATCAAGTTTTAGACTGCGTGATAGTGCAGCAAAACATGGTAACCTTGTGTAATGGCACACAAAACTATAATCTTCAGCATAAATAAACTGTAAGACATCTTTATCATTTGTGATTTGGCTCATTTTTACACAATTGTGTTACATACATGAATAGGTACTAGGCTCTGTACCTGGTTATCTGGACTGAAAGCCATCATTAAGCTACTGTCCAGAAGACCTGGAGGAAATGTACAGAAAAAAAGAGACTTGGACTTACAAGTTTTGGATGCACATTTGAAATACGTTTTGAAGTGTGTTTTGCTGATTCACCAGTATCTTTTGCAGATGTTTATGTGGATGGTATCAGCCATGAAGGGTCATCCTTATACTGGTGCCTGGAGTTAGTACACCTCCCATGTTTTAGCAGTTGGCCTCTCATATTTCACTGGCCTCTGCTTCACATGTCTATAGCTCAGAGACTACTAGAAAGAATGAAATGTGAATTAACTTGCTTTTGAATCTTCAAGGTAGCAAGATAGTTTGTTGACAGAGCTCAGTTTTTAATTGGCCTGAGGAATTTTATTGTTGTGGAAAATTCATTACACCTTCTCATAAAGATGTGAATCCCTGGATAAGTTGCTGTAAAGAAGATCACATTAATATTATGCACTGTCTAGGCATACTGTATTTTGTGATCAAAAATCCTAAGCTTTAGTAGTGAGGGGATTTTTTTAAGTGCATTCTGCTTTGTATACCAATAGCTGTAAATGAAAGCCTTTTCTGCTTTTTTACAGGTTCAGCATAGATGAAGGGCAGACCTGGAGCACACATAATTTTACCAGCACTTCTGTCTTTGTAGATGGGCTGCTTAGTGAACCTGGAGATGAGACGCTGGTCATGACGTAAGGTTTTGGTTTCACCTCTCTTTGCAGTGCTCTCTCTGTTTATGCATTTGCATTGGTTTTAAGCTGTGCATGTTTGAGATGATCCTTGAGTCAGTGGCTTTTGCTTCTCACAGTCACACAGACACACTAGTGTCTGAACCTCCCTGGTATGTAACCTGTCTTTGAAATCATCTGACTGCAGTATTTCAGATTTGAAAGAAGTATTATGTTCAAATGAAATCTTGTAGAGTTACCACAGGGGAGAGTGGAATAATGGGACTGCTTTACAAATCTGAAAGGTTCAGGGAAAAATAACTATTTCCTCTTGAGGTTTTTGTTGTTGTTGTTTTCTATGGATTTTTAGTCAGACATCAAAAATGTTAAACATCTATTGTCTTCACAGGGTAAATAACTATAGTGTTGTCTTAGTAAATAGCACTGCAGTACTTGGAGTAACCAAGCACTGTGCTATCAAGTATTTGTTTTTATTCTGTGCAGTGACAGAGGCAGATGCTGTGAATAGAATTAAAAATAACCAAATTCTGCAACTCAGAATTGTTTATCCTGTTTATCTATTTTTTTTTCCAAAGGATGAGGGACATCTGTATCTGAGCTGCACATTTTGCTCCATCTCTAGGATAAATGCCAGTATTTTAGAAGTGTCTGAGAGTAAAAAACACCTGTCCAGTCAGGGAGAAAGACACAGGCTGCCTGCAGCCAGAAAGGGGAATGAATTCAGGGTAATACACACAGGTTGTTGTGTGTGCTCCTATTGCAACAGTTTGTGTGATTTTTACATTGGAGCTCAGTGTGCTTGTGACAAGCTTTTTCTCCCACAAGTTGCAAATAGAGCTGTCTTTGACATGTACCAGTAGCATTTTCCCCAGGGAAAAATAAATTAATATCCCAGTGTATAAAGGACCCTCAGCAAAACAGAAATCCTACCCAATGTACTTCAACTTATCATGCCAAGTCCAGTGTGCTGTGCACAGGGGAATTTGGTCTGTTGGTTATTTCTCTCTTTCTCCACTGCCCTATTTATCCTCCATTATACTCCATCTGTGACCTGAGAAGAACAGTATTATCCCATCATCTTCCCCTTCTCTCAAATACAGGTTTATTTATGACATAATATATGCTGCATGGAGACACTTAAGCCTATGAATAAGGGATTTCCATTGATTTCAGTAAAAGTAGGCAGATCAAAAGCTTATCCCAAACTGTACTTACTGGCAGATAAAATGATGAGTGGTGACTGAATGTTCTGGGCTTGGCGTTTTTTTTTTCTTATTAAGTATCATTAAAAACAGTGATTCTGTGAAGATGTGCTTAGTTATCTGGCTGAATGGGCTAAAGTACTCTTGTAAAACATAATGCCTTTCTAAAATCAACTATCTAAAATACACAGAGCTGCAGCTAGGTTTGGTACATGAGCCCAAATTGACGTAAAAAGCATCACGTGACTTGTGTATTTCTAAAGACACAAAAAAGTGTCTGACTCTAGTGTGTAATGCCAGACTTGTAGGATATTACATTTTAGCTAGTTTTACTGATCATGGAGGACATCAAACATTTAATAACACAGACTGGCCCTGGAGATACATGCAAATTTCCTACAAATTCTAAAGACAATGAGAAGAATAAACCTGCAGTGTGTGTTTCATGGTTGCCATTGTATCAACTTCCTTGTCTCTCCCACTGCTTTTGACTGTGTTTTACCTTCAGGGTGATGCTGTCAGCCCAGTGGTGCTCTGTCTGACTTTATGTCAAGACCTTTTGTCATTCTGTCTGGCTTAGTTCATTTTTCCTGAAAACTTATTCTTGTACTAAGTTATTGTGCTTGACTTAATCTACAGTGATTTGTTGCTTTTCAGAAATATACATTCCCTAGGAAAAAAACCCAGAAATCAACTGTGCCATCTTTTCATTTTGTTAGATAGCATTTTCTTCCAAGTAGAACATGGTAAGATGAACTTGTAAATGTGAAAAACTTGAAAATAAATTAGTAGTGTCTTTCACCTTGAGGAATCCCCAAATTCATTGCCAAGGACCTAGTCTGACATTCACTACTGGTACAGAAATTTGATTTTCTTCCTTTGGTGTGCAATGTGCTTGAATAAAGACTTTGAATAAAGGGTATGATGTCAAAATCTGTGTAAATTGGGAGAGATAGCATAATTCTGAAGTAGGAAGGTAATAACTGAAAAAATGTGCAGCAGAATTAAGGAACAGACAGTATTTCTGTTTATTTCTGTTTAATATTTAAAGCTCCTAGAATAAACTCACAAAAGAGTCAAAGAATATTTTATGTGTGCTGAAAGAGACTGTTATGGTAAAATCCTGGTTCCACTGAGGTCAGTCTGTGTGTAAGAGACTTCTCATTCTCCAGCATGGTGTCTGGAATATTGACCTGATTTGTAAGTGGTTTCATTTGAATTCCAGTTCTGTCCTAATTTATCTGAAATCACAGAATCATAAAATCACACAATGGTTTGTGTTGGAAGGGACCTTCGAGACCATTTAGTTCCACCCCTCCTCTCATGGGCAGCGACACCTACTAGAACAAGCTGCTCCAAGCCCCATTCAGCCTGGCCTTGAACACTTCCAGGGATGGAGTATCCACAGCTTCCCTGGGCATGGTCCAACACCTCCACATCCTTCTTGTGTTGGGGACCCCAGAGCTGGATGCAGCACTATGGGTTTGGTCTCATGAGAGTGGACAGAGTGGCAGAATCCCCTCCCTTGCCCTGCTGCCCATGGTGCTTTGGATGCAGCCCAGAACAAGTTTGGCTTTCTGAGCTGTGAGCACACGCTGCTGGCTCATGTTGAACTTCCTGTCAGCCAACACCCTCCACTCCTTCTCATCAGGGCTGGTTTTGACTCATGCTTCCACCCAGCCTGTATTTGTGCTTGGGATTGTCCCAAACCAGGTGCAGGACCTTGTACTTGGACTTGTTGAACTTCATGGAGTTCACACAGGCCCACCTCTCAAGCCTTCAAGGTCCCTCTGGATGGCTTCCCTTCCCTCCATGTGTTGACTGCGCCGCACAGTTTGGTGGCATTGGCAGATTTTCTGAGGAAGCAGTTGATCCCACTGCCCATGTTCTGGCGAAGGTGTCAAACAGCACAAGTCCCAATACTGACCTCTAAGGAATGTCACTCGTGACTGTTTTCCATTCCAAAATGAAGTGGTCTAGTAAGCTTTACTGAAGAAGTGGGAAAATGTGAACATGGTTGCCTCAAGTCTTCATTTCAAAGTTCTGTGTTTTCTCCAAAACAGAGAGGAAAGCCAAATGTTGACTTGTCAAAAGTTCTCATAAAACTCAGTTGTCATATGTAAGTCAACATTAATCTAAATCATTCATCGAAATCTCCTGCAGTGTTCAAGATGTGTACATACAAATGCCAAGGAAAATATATTTTATTCCATTGTGCTCTACAAAAGACCTAGCTAAGATTTTTAGGAGTTTTAGAGGTAAAATATTCAAAAACTGTAGGAAACTCATTCTGTTTTCAATCTGTCTAGATTTCCATTTCTAAAGAGACCTAGTTAGGAATTTAGGAAATGTAAGCAATGAAGTATTCATAAATTTTAGGAAACTTGATCTGTGTAAAAATCAGCTTCTAAATGAGGAGCTCAAATGCAGTATTTATTGCTAAATGAATAAGTAAGGTTTGCAAAGAAATTTTCTCAACTAATATATTTGCATCAAAATAGTGCATGGAGTACTAGGTTTTATTTTGTTCTAAATTTGTAACAAGGAAAGTTACTGCAAGCCAGTGTTATACTGAAGAATATTTTTAGTTGGGAAAAATTACTTACTGATACTGGATTGCCTAACTCAGTGCAAAAGGAAGAAATTTTGTGTGTCTGAAATACCGATGTTCTCCTTCAGAGGAAATAGTTAATGTAATGAAAGTTTCAAACCTGTTGAAATTGCTTCTAAATCACATCTCAGCTTCAGGGAGTGTTTCCCAAACCAGGTTATTTAGATTGCAGTGTAAATCCAGTAGGGACAATAACCATGGTATCACAGACCATAGCCCCTTTTAAAAGGCCAATAAGAGCTTACATAAAAGAACTGCTTTTCTTTATGTCAGGTAGAAACAAAATCTTCCCTGTGGGTAATTGTATTTTCTTCCAGAGGGTTATTTTTTTGTAATGTCTCATAGAATTACAACTTTGGATGCTGCTGAGAGCTTTGTGACATCTCCAAACTGCAGAATTCGTGCATACATGTTTTGCTGCCTTGAATGCTCATTGTTTTGTTCCTTTTGGGTTCCTGGGTGATCATGGAAACAGGAAGATAGTCTAATTTAAACTTACTCAAAACCAGGTGAATATTAAGAGGTGCTAGATATTAGGTAGAGCCATCTGGATTTTTCTAACTGTTGATTCTGCTAGGAATGTCAACCTCACCTTTAACAACATCAGTAACACTCAGCATTAAATATACTTTATGGAGCTTATTGTCACCCATGGCAGCACACTCCTTTACCTGTTCTCTTTGAGTACCTTATTGGGTGGAGGTACTTCTCTGTGTTTGGAATTCTTCTTTACTGACTTTCTCATACTGCAACTTACAGAAGGTAGATAAAAGGTAGATAAAGCCTCATTATGTAGGAGAATAGCTGATTTCGGAAGAGAAATGCTATGTTTTCTTTTCAGCTAGTTAATGTCTTGTACGAAAATCATTGCTCTTATGAAATGCTTGTTCTGCTTTCTGCATGAGAAGGAACATATCTGAGAGTAGATAGAGGAAAGTTGGTGAAAAAAGCATTGGAAAAACAAACTGCTTCTTCTATTCCAATCTAATTTGGATATCAGCTACTGAAGATGTACAGATCTCTGTTTAGTAGCCAGTCTCATGCTCTTGCTGTCATCTCTGTGGACACAGAGGTTAGCAGAGCAAGTCAAAGCATTGCAGTGTCACCACCAGCTTGAGACCTTGGAGTCAAGAGCTGCTACTGCCCTGGTCTCTCCCTCTGCTCAAAAGAAACTTAGTGGGTAAAGTTTGGGGTTTTTTATGTCTTTCCTTAGAGTTTCATATTGTAGTCAGAAGCACAGGAGCAGGATGCTTTCAGTGTCACTTTAAAGCTCATATTTAATACATTTTTAGGACAAATCTCTTAATATATTTAAATAAGAGGAACTGAAAGGTTAGGAATTCATGCTCTGTAAGAATCTGTTATCACCTTTTCCATATTTACAGGAGGAGAGGGCAGAAAAAGGGTGATGTGACTTTTTCATTCAGAACAGACTCTGTAATTTTGAGCTCTTGTCACAGAGTGAATGCCTGAAGCTTTGGTCCTGTAACTTTGCTTCCATTTTAGTTTCTGTTTCAAATAAATAACCATTACAAACTTAGCCAACAACTAATTTTTTAAAACACTTTATTTACTTTTGGCTGGGGCCTTGAACTATAGTTTGCTCTCAGAATGAAGGAGCCACAATTTAGATGACTGTAGACTATTAACTTTAGCTCTGCTTGGTGAAGTCTGAATGAAGAATTTCTAATTGTGATGAGACTTGTTTTTTAAATACATGAGTAGGAAAGAGAGTATTAGCTAAAGAATTATAACATTTTGCAAGTATCCCAGATTAATTTGGTCTTTAAGTAAGATGAAAACGAGAATTGAATGATATAAAAGCTGTCCTCTACAGTGTCATATGTTTCTCTTTAAACAATTTTGTTCTCTGACCACCTTGTATTTACTTCTGCATAAGACATTAGGCTAGGCAGTAAATCTGCAATGTTTTCCAAACAGCATACATGTTAAAAGGTTGTTCTTGGAAAGGAATTTATCAAATAGATGGGAAAAAATGTTGGATGTAATTCACAAATATTATGGAGCCACTGAACTCCAGGATGAAGTGAAAACACTCTCATTCTGCTCCTCCCTAGCATTTCTCACAACCTAAGCATTTATTTCTGTTCTTTTTCCCCAAAAGAGCTAAAACCAAGATGTTTTGGCATTAATGAATGAATGGCAATTATTAGCTTATGGGAGCAGGAAACAATGAAAAAACATATTTTGGTTCAATTTCAACTAAATTGTTTCCTCCCTTCATTTTTCACTTTGGCAGCCAAAAAAAAAACAAAAAAACCAAAACAAAACAAACCAAAACCCAACCAAAAACAACAAAAAACCCCCCCAAGCCTAGCCAAGAAACCCTACTCTTCTTTTTAGTGCATTAAGTATATGCATGTGTTTGTAGTTTAAGGTATTTAAATCATAAATGTCTCAGCATATTTGCACATGATCTCCTGTATACACAAGCACTTTTTATGTGCAGTTGCTTTATATAGGCAGGTGTCTACTTTTGCACATGGAAGCATTCATCATTTCTGTAGTTGCAATTTAGGAAGGCCACTGAAATGTGACCTCTGTTATGTTCTTTTGGAGAATTAGAAAAATATGCTGAATTATAATCTTGATGTGTAACAGACTGCAGCTTGAATCTCACATTACTTTCATCCATTTTACCAGAAGGAACCCTCTGACTTACCAAGTTTTTTGTTGATTTTACAATGGTGTAATGGAAGCAAAGACAACTGTTGGAAGGAAAGCTCATCTAATAAAGATTCACTTGTAATTTTCTCTTTTGAAAATAGTAGGCTTTAAATATCACTGTAGTCCATAGTCATGGCTATCTGTCTCTGCCAACCCTTATCCCCTTGGAAATTCTTTCATTAATAACATTATTCCTGTGGTAAGGAGAGCACTCCCTGTTGCCAGTGGCTACACTTACGTACTTCTTTACATGCCAACAACTCATCACTTTACTCCTCAGCTAGGTAATTTCTGCACAGAATTTGGCATGTCTTGTTGTATGTTCAAAGACACTGTAATAATATGAACTATGACAGGCAGAACAAAAAGAAGATTGTCACATTTATGTGCTCTTTCAGGGATATTGTCATCATTAGTAGTAAAGGTCTACATGAAACAAAGGACTCAGCTCTTTGAACTCATCATAAATTGACAAGAGACTGTTAACTAATCTTTTTATGTAGAAGACAACTGAGAAAGATGCTGGATTTTTTTAATGTAAATGGCCTTTGATATCTAGTGAACTGTAAGGTAGATTGAATATTTAATCTGAAATTACAATTGTGTGATGAAAATTAGCAGAGAGGTCTGAGAGTTAAAAAATATTTTGACAGTACAATAAGTTCATTGTTCATTCTATTTCCTTCTAATATGATTTACTACTGGAAAGGAGACCTCATATGTGCAACATATGGGGTATAAATGTAATTTTTTGATTATGAGGTATAAATGTAGTTTTTTGACAAAGCTCTGTGACTGCTTCCATTTAAAAGAAAACAGAAAGTATTGTTAAAAAAATTAACTCGCATCTCTGGTAGTGTGGTTTCCTTTACCAGCTTGATCATATACTCACTGTTAGCTACTGAGATTTAGATCTGTAAAGAATTTTGGGTACGTGTTAGGAAAGCTTTGCTCAGGTGCTGTCCAGAGGAATTTCAACATATTATCCAAGAGAGAGCCCTTGAGATTGCTGAAATCACCTGCATGTGAGGCCCTCAACTGACCCTGATTCAAATCCTAGGTTTTCCTGATAGTAGTTCTATACTTTTGAAGCCTCTTTCAAAAAACTGGAGGCCCTGCTCCACCCCCAAGCAGCATGTGAAGTTAGCAGAGTGTGCCAGCAGGGCAGTTCATCCCTGTGCAGACACGGTGCCACAGTGTCCTGTTTTGAACATCACAGTTGATGGCAAACTCATATAGAAGAGAGCAAAAGCCAGTGCAGCACTTGGAAGATTAAGGCAGTGAGTTTAGAATGAAAGGGGCTTCTGATTTCAAATGAAAGTAACTGTGCATCACACAGTTGTCATCGCCTGTCCTCAGTACAACTGCAAAACTTGCACAGTTTTAGTTGGTACATTAAACATCTTCATCTGAATAAATTCCCCACATGACCTTTGTGACCTTGATGTGAAAATGTGCAAGATCACTCCCACCACTCTGAGGTCTTTGAGTGTTCTCAGGTATTCATGAGTAAAGCAAAACACACAGACAGGAGATGACACTGCTACCTACTGCTCATCTGAACAAGGAGGCTGTATTGAATAGGTCTTGTCTATTGAACAGAATTTACTGGAAAAGATTATCATTGCATATAATTTCTGTTAAATTAACTCGGCCTGATTATGAGCTTTACC
Organism: Pycnonotus jocosus; assembly: GCA_013400435.1. Taxonomy (NCBI): domain Eukaryota; kingdom Metazoa; phylum Chordata; class Aves; order Passeriformes; family Pycnonotidae; genus Pycnonotus; species Pycnonotus jocosus. Next base: position 21,299 of record VWYP01006740.1, read on the forward strand.
AGGAACAGAAATAACCAGCAATCCCCCAGCAAATAGTTTAAATGAGTTAGCTTAAAAACTGCATAAAGCTGTCTTATCTATCAAATGATGCAATCAAATTAAAAAATTATGTGCTCATAAATGGACTAGGAACAAATGTACAAAGTTGTTATGGCAACTGAAACACTGAAGTTAAAATTATGGATCCTAAATTCTTGCAAATAAAAGTAAATTAATTTCCAAGGTAATTGGAATTTCTTCTAAAAATTATTTATCACAGCATCATCTTTTATAGTTTCAACAGAATTGATTTGATGGCTTTCTAATGAAATATAGTTAATCAAGAGGAAGGTTTTAGTAGCTTATGAATTGCTATCGTCTTGATATATAACTTCTAGTCATCAGTTACACTTGCAGCATCATTCCAATTTTTTTCATTCATATGATTTTATTAATCATATATATTATATATTTTGCACCTGAGCAATTATATTGTGATTGCTGTTATGTATTGCTTTATTGTAGCTCATATTTTTGTCTAGTCCATTGAATCCTACTTAATACATGCCTTTGTTACTTTGAAAAAATACTTTTTTATTCTAGTGATCTTTAGCAGTACATTTAAATGTGCTCATGCGAGGTGTCTGCAAAATGTGCTGCTGCAGAAACAGCATTAATAATCATTAAGACTTTTTTTCGAATAGTATGCTAAAGTGGATGCATGTAAAATGCTGCTTTCCTTGGAAAATTTACCCTAGGAATTACAAAGCAGTATGTCTGCATTTTTAATGGAGTTTGTGACTGTACTGGGACACTTAAGTCTTTGGGATTTTATTTAAGCCAGAGAATGTTGGGAACACTGGTGTCACTACTGTGCTCTGTGAGAACATGGTCTTCAATCTGTAGAATCAGAACAGATGTAATGGAAATGAGTTTTTGGCAGGGGGTTGTTGTTAGTTTGGTTTTTTGGGTTTTGGTGGTTTTCTGGGGTTTTTTGGTTTTTTTGGTTTTTTGTTTTGTTTTGTTTTGTTTTTATTCCCAAGAGGCTGGACAACATGCAGAAATGTTGTTTCAGTCTTCTGCTAAAAACAGAAGAAAATGTTACAGTTCACCACCTGAAGCAGTGACTTTGCTGTTTGCACATATGGGTGGTACATAGCTGCCATATTATCCTAGTAGATTTTGCATAATTTCCAGAGTAATTTCTACAGTTTTTCTATCATTCTATATTTATCTAATTTCTATCTATAATCCTGATGTTTTCTAATTTCTCACTCTAGTGGGGCAGAATAAACAACTTCAACATCTTGAATCATTACATCTACAGAATTCTAGAATTATAAAATCGTTGAGGTTGGAAGCAACCTCTGGACATGACCTGGTCAAACCCCTTTGCTCATGCAGACCCACCCAGAGCCAACCACACAGAGCTATTCCCAGATGGCTTTTGAACATCTCCAAGGCTGGAGACTCACAATCTCTCTGGCTGCCTGAACAGTGCACCCTCACAGCAGAAATGTTGATACCTGATGTTCAGAGAAAACTTCCTGTGTTTCATTTGGAGTCCATTGCCTCTGGTCCTGTCACTGGGCACCACTGAAGACCACTCCAATCCTAGCAAAGAATCTTCTTTGTACCTTCCCTCCAGGTATTTACAGACTTTGAGAGTTTCCCTTGAGCCTTCTCTTCTTTGGGCTGAAACTTCTCCAAATCTCTCCTCTTACGAGAGCTGCTCCAGCCCTTCATCACCTTCACAACCTTTTGCTGGACTCCCTCCAGTTTGTTCCATCTTTTTCTTGTTTTTGGGAGCCCAGAACTGGACCCAGTGCTTCACATGTGAACTCATCAGTACTGAGGAGAGGGAATTAGAGAATAATACTGCTGTATCATTTAAGTTTATCCTTGTCCTTCATCTTTCTTGCCCTTCCTCCAGGTGTCTTTGAAGACAGCTCTTTACTCTTTAACAAGACTCTGCAAACATTTTCTTGTATTTCTCAGCTTTATCTATTCCAGTGAAAAACCCAATTCTTTCAATCATTCTTCATTGGTTACATTTTCTAAGCAGCTTATGAGTCATTTTGCCCCTCTTCAAATTCATTTTTAGTGGATCTGTAAATATGCATATAAAATCCAAAATTAGACACAATATTCTTCCAGAGGTTTCACCAGTGCCAAGTTTATCAAAATAATTACCTCCATGTCTTCTGTTTTCAAGTTCTGAATACAATCTAGAATTAGTCTTTCTAATTTTGCAGCAACACTGCATTTTCGTTTTAATTCCACAGAATTACCCAAGCTTTTATTTGATATTTGAAAGTTATTTTCGATTTTAGTTTCCGCCTTTTCATGTGGGTTTGGGTTTCTTTTTTCCCAAGGAGTACTTTCTGCACTTGCTTTTGGAGTATTTCATCATACTGATTTCTGAACATTGCTTCCATCAGTCAATATCAACTCCCTTCCTTATGTGTTACCTGCAAAACTTTTTGTCTTTCTTTGACCACAAGTGTTAATGAATATATTGACTGTGGAGTCCTCATATCTTTGTGGTACATATCTCAAAATATTCTTTATTTGATAACTACTTTTTGAAAATGGATTCTTCTAATTCAATATGTACTTCCATTCCTCTTCGCAGTGATTTTATCTGCACTGATGTTTTGTTTTTTACTTTGAGATAATGTCAGCTAGAAATGTGTAACAGTTTTAACAAAGGTCAAAATATGCTACATTTTTTTTTCCTTTGCTTTATCCACTAAACAAGTTACCCTGTAGAAGGAGAAAATTACATTAGTTTGACATGATTTGGTTTTGATAAATCCATAGTAGCTGTTTGTTATCATTTTAATTATCTCCAAGGTGCTTAGAAGTGGATAGCTCAATAATTTGTTTGGTATCTCTGTGGATATCAAAATTAATTCTCTAACTCTCTGAGCTCTGTTTTGCTGTTTTATATCTCTGGTTATATATACAAACATAAATGTGTATGTGTGATTGTGTGTGCATATTTATATGTATAAGCAACGTGCTTCCCTTGTCAGAGTTATTTGGAATCACCCTCATGAGGTTTCAAAGATCATTAATAATAGTTCAGAGATTATGTTTTCAGGAGAATGTCATTATTCTGTTCTGCCTTGAACTCAAAACACCATCTCCTTTCTTCCTTTTTCCTTGACTAATCTGCCTGAGATAGCTAACATGAATGGAGAAAATTTCATTTGTTCTGTAGAAAATATTTTTCTTGAGGCAGGAGTGAAGCTTTAACAGGACTTGGCTACTTGCACTTGAATGTATTTTTTTAAATAAATGAATTAATAAAAGAAATGTAGTAAATTTGTGAAGTTTTGTGATGTCTGGAGCACCAATCACTGAGGTAGGTAGTTGCATAAGCACGTGGTGAAGTCTGCCTTATGTTAGTACATTGTATGGAGAAACAAAGATTTTAGAAAAGAGGTACAGGTATTTTACATGCAAAAGACACTTCATGTCTGTCAGCAAACCCAGTCATATTGAAACAGGCATTGTGGAAAAAGCAAGAGACCACCTAAGTAGACACTTTATTGAGTATGTAACTACCAGTGAATAAGATTATATGGTGACAGCAGCTCTCAGGATCCAGCTGAACCAGAAAAAGGAACCAAACCCTTAGGCTCAATGAGAGGAATGGGACCACACACCTATGTGTGCATACAGCCAGTGGACTGAGCCACTGTTTTTAGTTTGTGTGTGTTGCTTCTACTTCTGAGCTATGGGTACATTTAGAAGGAAAGGAATTAGATGATCTAAGTCCTTTAATCTCAGAGCCTTACAAGAAATTAGTAAGATGTACCAACTAAATGCATATGTTTGTGTTTAATTAACTGCACTGCTGGTGGTGTGGTTTCCTGTGAGCATGGGCTGTCCAGTCATTATAATGTGAGCAGTGTGGGCAATAACCTATTGATAACTACATCTCTGTGCTGTGGAGGAGAAGCAAAGACACCAGAAAGGAAAGGGGGAAATCACTGTGCGTCTTTAGTCTCTGTGAACTATTTTTCAGCCTTTTGGGTAGATTTAAGAGCTGTAAGCCATTTACCAGGGAACATGCTTCATGTATTGCCTCTGTGCTGTAGAGAATCAACCACTTCTGGTTGAACCCAGTTCCAATCTGAACCTGGTATTCAGGACAAGAGAAATGACTGGCCACTGCAGAATGCCTTCAGTACAGCTGTACTGTTCCTGCTGTGTCTGGATTTGGACAAAACCGAGGGCAAAACAAAAGGAATGAATTACTTTGGAGAATGATACTAAAGCTTGGAATATGAACTCTGTGCAGTTCATACTGCACAGAAATTGTTGGCTTCAGAATTAACCTTAAATTCTTTGGCAAGTAAGTCACATAAGCCTGATACAAACCACAAATACGTTTTACTTTTGCCCAAATAGAGTCTTTATCCTTTCTAATTTGTTGCTGGATGTCATACTTACCCATTTTGTTTTGGAAATAAAGATTCTGACTTAGAAAATGCTGGCTGCTTTGAAAGTGCAGCTTGGTTTTTAAAGCAATGAGATTTCTTTTTTTTTTTTTTCCCCTCACAAAAAATTGTAAAGTTTGTGGCTGGTTTCTGTTATACATTGAACTATCTGAAATGAAGAAGAGACTCTTGAGTTCTCCAGGAAAATGTAAAGATGTAGTGTATTCTTTAGAAATAAATACAGTATCATGATAATTCAGTGAGTTTAACAATAGCACATTACCATGTGAAGAAATTAAAACAAAATCCTGCAAAAAAAAAACCAAATGAAGAAATTGAAAATCATAAGGAATGAATGATAGAGCTAGAAACTGACTCTGGTGATCTGGGATTCTGCTCCCTGATCTGAGCTTCCTGTCAAAATCTGAGAGCTCTGTCTCTTTCACGTAGCAAGACAAAAATGTTTGATTCCAAATTAGAGAATATTATTTCTTATTAAATTTCTGGATAGTTTGCTAGGGAAAAAAAACCCCAAAATCTTTAATATAGAAGTTATAGCTCTTCATTGTGAAGTTTCATACAATTGACAAATGTTTCCTAACTAGACTCGTTGTACACAGAAGAGGAATAAAAGTGGAAGAAAAATTAACCTAAGACCTTTTAGCAGAGAACTGTGACTGTGGATAGGAAAAGATAGAACTGAAATTTTGAATCTCAACTGTATGGTATTTCTTTGCAATGAGAGTTTACTTTTGGTCTTTTGCTCAGAGTCTTTGGACATATCAGCTACCGTTCAGACTGGGAACTGGTGAAGGTGGACTTCAGACCATCCTTCCCCAGGGAGTGCACTGATGAAGACTATGAGTCTTGGGAGCTTACAAATCTACAGGTATTCGTGGTTTTATGTTAACTGACAAAATTTTTCCATAGCTTTCAGATTCATATAGAGTTGTGTGCTGAGAAAATGTTTCCAAATTGAATTTGAATGCTACATCCCCAGCTTAGTCTCCTTACGCTGATTTCACAAGAGTTTAAAGTGGGATAGGATTTTGTGTTCCCTTTGGTTGTGTGATCTGCGTCCCAGAAGTATATATGTCATAATAATAGGTGCCATAATAATAGGTGGTCCTGCTGGATTGGGAAGCATGTTCCATAAACTGCAGTGTGTAATATTGATTGAAATAATTTCAACATGCAGTCGTGTTCTGCCAACTTCCTGACCACATACCATACTCATATATGAATTGCCATAAGTAAAGTCTATTGCAGAAATAATTTAGGATCTCAGTGGACCAATCACATAATGGAGTCCAGTTGTTTTGGGCAATACTCTTTCTGCAGTAATGCACTAAGACTGTGCTAATCCTGATGCTCTGGCCAAATCCACTTTTCAGAAGCTAAATTCTCTGTACAATGTACTGATTAAAGAGACCAATATGAGATGAGGGGTTTTTATTAAATGGAATACATCATATTTATTCATAATTATTCTGATTATTATGTTCTGCTTCTTCCACCAGGGTTGGTTTGTTTCAGACTGCTATTTGTATACGGAGAATGTTATGCAGATCTGAGCCTAAAGAGTAACAGTATCTTGGGATATTGGCATTGAAATGTCTTTCAGAAATTAGAAACTACTAAAGTGACTTTGAGTCAGAGTATAAAGTACTTGCAGCTGCCCAGTTACCAGTGGAGTGTGTATGGAGAGAGTTCTGTATCCTCATGGTTGGTGCTTCAGGTGGACAGCCAACATGAGATATGATGATTTAGAGAAACTCAGCTATCTGGAGCCAGATGAAATTTTTAAATGGCCATTTAGGGCTTTGTACACAGGTTGGGCACTCATGAAATATAAATTGCACTTGCATTTTCATGGGAATCTTCAGATTTGTGTCCTGGGAATATAACCTATGTTACAACACTGTAATACTCTGTTAGTGGACAGCAGTGGATATGGGGGCTTTCTATACCTTTATTTCTGAGGATCAGAGGGTTGATAAAGTTTATAGTCTGGGCAGCAAGACCACCATTTCTTGGGACAGCACAAGGTCCGTGTGGTGTCAACAGTGGTGGAGGTTCCTTTGCAGTAAGTCCAGTGCTTTGATATTCAGGGTGATCGCTGCATCATGGGCCAGCAGAGAAGCTTTCGAAAGAGGAAGATTTCATCATGGTGCATTAAAGGGAAAAGTTTCACATCAGCTCTCACATCCAAAGTTTGTGAATGTGTGAACACTGATTTCTTATGGTGAGTCTGTCTGTGGGCCTTGGGACTTATTGCTAATAAATATTTACTTGGAGTTTGAGATGGGCTTATTTTCCTCTTTTTGCCCCTGTTCCTACATAGTCATGTATAAGCAAATAGGCAGTCTTTTATTAAGTAGCAGGATTCTTTTACATTTGCATTTGTGTAAAAATGCTGTTATGTTTAAGTATTTGTTTCACCTGACTGAACAAATCGTGATTTTTTTTCTCTATTGATCAAGACTTGAAAAATGACCATTGAATTAATTTTAAAGACAAGCAAACCCTTTTTAAAAAAAAAAAAAAAAAAAAGTTGGTCTGAGTGTCAAAGGAAACCTTTAAAAAATCTTTTTTTTTTGCCAAGAGAGGTAATTTTGCAGAACTGACGAAGTAATTGCAACCAGTTTTTCCCCCAAGTGTACACAACTCCCATTGAACTTAGAATTGGCTTCCTCAACTTGCATGTTTATCTAGTAGAATAACACTGAAAAAATATATTGACTAAAAAATGTAGTCTCATTCACCCCAAACTGGATTGCAGAGTGAAGAGGGGATAGTAACACTTCTGGTGCTGATGTTTTTCAGTGATTATGGGTTTGAGCGCTCTGCACCTCTGAAGTCAGAGTCGAGCAAATGCTTTGCTGACTTTTGGTTTAACCCAGAAGCACCTCCTGAAGACTGTGTGTTGGGGCAGGCATACACCAGCAGCACTGGGTAAGCTGATTTTACATTTCACAGGCTTGATGAGGCTTCCAGAGAGGAGCAGAATATTTCAACCAGCAGCCTCAAATATGGTTAGAAAAAAATTCACACTTAAATACTTAAAAGGAGTCTACAAGAGAGCTGGAAAGGGACTTTTACACGAGAACATGTAGTGATAGGACAAGGAGGAATGGCCTTAAACTGAAAGTGGGAAGGTTTAGATTAGATATTAGGAAAAAATTCTTTGCGGTGAGAGTGGTGAGACACTGGCACAGTTTGCCAGAGAAGCTGTAGATTCTTCATCTCTGGAAGTGTTGAGAGCCAAGTTTGATGGGGCTTGGAGAAGCCCCACCCCATCAACCCACTTGAGTGGAAGGCGTCCCTGTCCATAACAGGGGGGTTGGAGCGAGATGATCTTTAAGGCCTCTTCCAACCCAAACCAGTCTGTGGTTCTGTGAAATGTAAATAAGGCAAACTGTAAAAACAGAAATGAAAAGTTCTGATTCTGACTTAGAGCATGAGCAGAAGCTTCCTACAGACTAATGAAAGAAAAATATTGCTTTGCATGTTCACAGCAGTTCAAAAATTAATCCATTTGAGAAGAGGGGGAGCTGTCTTTTCAGAATTTTAATTTTTTTGTAATATTTTGTATCTATTATTACACTTCCTTTAGGAATGTTCATTCAGAGCCTTTTTTTTTAGCTCATTTCTTGGGTTCAGAGTAATTTTGAGTTTGGATGCAATGAATTACTCTGAGGAACTGGCAACATCTCACAGAATTTCCAAGTTTCTCACTTCCATAAGGGTAAGGAGTTCTGTGAAGAATAGATTCTTTTCCTGACCATATGGGACACTCAGAATCAAAGGAAAGCTTTAGTAACTATAAACAATACTGCATAGAATATACACTACAATGTAGTCTGACGTCTGTGCTGAGAATAACTTGCAGCTGGCATCTATTCTGGCTTATCATAACACCATCACAGTTGGTTGTGGAGATGAGAACCAAATGCTGAAATGTCCAAACTGGCAGTAGAATCACAGTCCCTGTGTATATTTACCTTACTGAGAAAAATGCTGCCTTTTGGGTTGTGGCTGACAGCTGTGGTATACACAATGAGAATTCAAAAGAATGAAATATGGCTCTGATTTTAAAGGATGTTTAAAAATAACATACCTGTGTGAAAGTGATCTGTAAATAATTACTGTACACATCCGACTATTTCATTATTAGCACTTTTAAAGTGTGAGTCCTTTCACTCTTTTGTATGATTATATTAAACAAATGCTTTAAGTGTTTTAAGAAATGAATAGATTTGAAAGCAGCAGTTAAGCAATTAGTTCTGGGTTAGTGCAGAAGCTGTTTGGTCTAATTTCTTTGTGATTTTTGGGATTTGAACCAGGACCTCTAGAGCATTGAAGACTTGGATGCTAGAAAAGGGGATGGCAGAGAGAACAGCAGACTGTCTAGGCCCCTGAGGGCTAGTCTGACATATTTCTAAGTTGGAAAACAGACTCTTCCAATGCATGCAAATGAAATTCTCATCATGCTCCACACCCTCTTTCTTCAGCAGGTTTCCCCTGGTAAAGGCAATGTCCCCAATGAAAGTACTTGCATTGTGAGTTGGCTTTGATCATTTGCAATCTTGTCTGGTTTTGAACCCAAGGAAAATGAAATAGCTACAATCACACATGCATTTGGTGCCTTTGCTGGCATTCTTTTGCTTTCCTCCAATTCACTGTGTCCACTGTTTACTGTTTCTGCAGGTACAGGAAAGTTGTTTCCAATGTGTGTGAAGGTGGAGTAGACCTGCAGCAGAACTTAGCACACCATATGTGTCCACTGATTGCTCCCAAGGGGCTTCAGATCAGCATCAGAGAAGAAAGTCTGGCTGTTAGGCCTGGGGAAGACATCACCTTCATTGTCCAACAAGAGCAGGTAGTAGTGAACATTGGCTACATTGAAGTTGAATCACTGATTTTGGGGTTAGTTTCATTCCTACATGTTTTGCTGATGAATGAAGATTAATTTATACTTGAGAAAAAGATTAACACATTTCTAAATACTGAAACTTGATTTCAAGTGAATAAGACAAGCCAGAAAAATCAATGAACCTCCAAATTCTACCTGCAGAGTAGGATTTGTCTCCTCAGCAGAAAAGGCACTGGTTTCTTGGAAAGTCAGAGTAACTGGATCACCAAAGTGTTCTTGGACTGAAAATTTCAATTGCTGTATCAGAGAAGAACAGAAATGCAGAAAACATTTAATACTTGGGTTTAGGATTTTTTGAGAATCAGCCTTTCAGAAAGGAATGAGGCAAAGCTATACAGAAATCAGCAAATAGCTGAGCATAAGCATATTTATTATATATGAGTTGTGTTGCCAAAGATACAGGGTTTTTTTCTGTTTATTGAGAGACAATGCCCTAAGGCTCTGACCAACAGCAGCGAGTAACTTTTGGATGAATTGTTTGGCTTGGGTTTGTTTTCTCAAGCTTGTTTTTTAGCATTAGGCTATAACTGCTCTGCTCAGGTTACTGGAGTATTGTAATCCTGGCTAACCCCACTGGTTTGCAAGACCTTGAAGAAAGTTCACACATTTTGGCAAACCTGTGTTACATAAATCGAGCACTTGGGATTTATTTCTGTAATAGAATCAAGAAGGTTACGTGCAGAACACTGGGCTGCTTAATACATCACAGGCTCTTTGTCCCAGTGCACGCAGTGCCCCAACAGTTTGTGTGGCAAGTTCTGCTGCCTTCTCTTTTTAGAGTTTGTTTGGAAATGTTTATTGTTAAGCCTAGAGCATTTGGTTGCAATTTGGACTCTAATGATTTTGATTGGCAGTTTGACTTTTTTCCTACTGAAGCTTTCATGAATCTCTGTGGCAATATGAAAAACATTTAAAATTATTCACAAATCTTCAGAAGTAAGAGATCTTGAAGAGAATCCCTAGCTGTGTTTTTTGGTGAAGTCTTTGCTCCATACATCAAAGAGGAAGACAGATTTAGAAGAAATGTAGCAGTTTGGTGCCCTCTATGGCTAAGAATAATATTTAAATTCAAATGTCCTGATCACTGTTTAGGACTTAATCTATATGAGAAAAATCTTATGAGAATTTGTAACAATTACTGAATTTAAGACACAGCTCTACTACAACAAACCAAAACACACTACTTTCTCTGGTGAACTGCTAGTTTCTGTGAAGGCATCTTTTCAGGTGCAGGAATACCAGACATCAGAGAGTAGAGGAAGCAGGCTTCTGGTCCATTTGGGCAATTTACAACTGTCCTTACAAATAATAATAACAAACAAATACCTCATCATGATCATAATTTTTCCCAAATTTTGTTGGCTGGATATATGGATAAATAATGTCATGATAATCTCTTATTTTTTAATGGAAGTGGAAGTCCCAATTCCTTATAGATTTAGCTGCCTTTTCCCTTTGTCACTGTTTTGCTATCTCTCCATTCTCTCTGTCTTTACTGGTCAGGAAATAGAAATACCTTGGTATTTTGAAGACAGCACCCTCATCTTTACACTAGGGAAGCTATTAGAATAAAATGTTAAGAGAACCTTCCTCTACTATCTTTCACTGCTGGTTTCTGTCTCACCTGGAAAAATATGCCTGTATACTTGTTTAGCATAAGAAAGAGTGAAAAAGAGCTGGATGCAAGCTAATGTCATCTAAAGAGATTCCACTTACTAACACTTTGCTGGCAAGGAGATATCTCTTTTGCTTTAAACTTTAATAACATATCATCTCCTCTGCAAGATTCTACTCTTCTGTTGTCAAAAGAAAGATGTTATTTGGGAAAAAAATATTCACAGTGAAGAGGCTTTCACAGTCCTTTATGTGTCTGGAAATATGATGCTTAGGTATTTGATAATCCTACAGGTTCCTTGTTATGGATATTTTTTACATTACAAACAATGTTGTTTCATGTGATAAAACATGGAAGAAAATCATCCACACTGCAAAATAATAAAAAGAGAGAAAAACAGTATGTTTTCCTTCCTTTTGTAATAGCAGGGTACATAGGTTCTAGGCGTGATACGTCCTTTGATTTTCAGAGAATCATAGAATTATAGGCTGACAGGTTGGAAGGACCTCAAGCATCATCTGGTCCAACTTCTCTTGGAAGAAGTATAGGGCTGGATAAGATGCCTGGCACCTGTCCTGCTAAATCTTTGAGGTGTCCAGCTCTGGGTAATTCACCAGTTTCCTGGGGACATTATTGCAATCACTGATGGTTGTCATCATGAAAAGAATTATGTTAGTGCTGCCTTTTAGGATTAAATTTTGAAATAAAGCAATTTCAGAGAGTGGCTTTTGGAGAAATTAAGTGATTTTTGAATACTTTAATGTCAATCCTTTTCTGCTTTGATGGCCTTTCATGTCGCTTGACCGGCATATGGGTATATACATTTCTTTCCTAGAGGCAAGGAAGTTTTTGAAATCAATACTTATGTTTTCACAACATAGAGGCTTTTCTACAAAGCCAGGTCCTGCAGCCTGTCTGAATTGCATGGCTGTGGTGGCTATGATCTCTGCCAAGCAAGCAGGAACATCCAGACTGCTGGAGATCAAGGAAGCAGGGCCCCTCACTCAGACAGTGCTACCAGTAGTATTGAGAAAGTGTTGCTGCGCTCACCTAAAGTGAATTTTCCTTTGACTGCATCCAAATCGCAAGTCCGTGTGAATTTCTGTCTTGAGCAGTCGTGCCATGACAACATGAGTGATGGGCATGTTTGTCCTCTGACAGTGGTATCAGCCTTGTGGTACTTTAGGCCTGAGTTTAGGAGCACAGGGTCACTTAAAGGAGCACTTAGCAGAAGTATGATGAATTATAAATTCCGTGAGATGTTTGACATGACAGAATTATTTGACTGGGCTTTTAAACCGTTTCCCAAACTCAGCTCAGTGATCTGCTTCTTTAAGCATGCATCTAATTTTGCACTAGAGCATGTTAGTTCTTGGATGCTGGTAGCTCAGAGTAACCCTCTACAGCTCTGTGCGAAGATCCCAACTTGGTTCTTGAAGGCCGCATGGTTGACACTGAGAAGGTGTGGCAGGAAGGTGCTGTGAAGAATGTCTAAGCCAATTAATTTTACTTTATAATTGCAAAGGCTAGAAGCTCATGGGATGAGTATTAAGTTGCTAGAATAACAAGCTCTAAGTTCCTTACAGTCACATGAGCATCATTTTTGAGCCTGGGGCTGCCCCATTGTGTTACATAATGTCCAGCTGCATTAAGAGAAGAATGATGGTTTCTGTGCCATACAACTTGGTTAGTGGTCTGGGGTATATAATTTTAAGGTAGGACCTTGCTCTGTAAACATGGTATTATCTCTATTAGTGCACACAGCATCTGTTGTACTAATGTAATTGCCATGGCAGTCATGGTTTTACTGCAGCTGTTGCAATTGAGTCAAGACATCTGACTGGGGCTGAAAATGCTGTTGTGATTCCGTAAAAGGTTATGAACATGTGTCCTGTCTATTTCGGTCATGGCCATTTAAGATACTTCTGATGTATTTTCCTTTTAGGGTGATGTATTGAGTACCAAGTACCAGGTGGATCTTGGAGACGGCTTTAGGGCGATATATGTGAACCTGACGATGACTGGGGAGCCCATCCGTCACCGCTACGAGAATCCTGGGATTTACCGAGTGTCCGTGAAGGCTGAGAACGTGGCTGGGCATGACGAGGCTGTGGTGTTCGTCCAAGTCAACTGTAAATCAGCTCTTTGGTTTTCTTACTTTCACCACTCTGTAAAAACCTCATGTCAGCTATGAAGTAGGAAAGAAAATTACTAGTCACGATTTGGAGAAAACATATCTTTTCAATATCCTCATGTAGCCTTGCAGTGTTGTGTGTTGCTTAATGCAGAGGCTTGTAAACCTAATCCAGTAGGAGGTCAGAATTAGTTTTGATTGGATTTGGCAGAAGGATGGCTTATTAATCTTTTAAATAACAAGCACATCTCAGCATAAATTTCAGGTTTGATCTATCTTCCTGATTCAACACACCTTGTCAGCCTCAGTAGCTAAAATTTAATACTTCAAGCTATGTGTCTTTGTAAAGCTTCCAGGTGCAGTGTAAAGCAAGTTAATGAATGTGTTGGGAAACATATGAGCTCTTGTATGATTTTAAAAAACAGTCAAAATCTTGGTGGTTCTAAATCTAAATTTTAGATAGTTAATTCTTAGAGTTTTAAATGGTGCTTGGATATAACTTTATGTTGGCAGGCAGTATTACTTGACTTATCCTTAATCCTTATCCTACTCTTCCTCTCCTTAATTAAGACTGAAAAACCCCCAATCAAACAGATATAAAGTAAAGAATAGCACAGCCCAGGGAATATCATGCACCATTGCAAGCTTAATGTACCTGAGTCATCTCATAACTGAAATGAAGAAGAAAACTCAAAAGTGGAACTGATTTTTCCTCTTCCTTTGAGATTCATGACAGCTATTGCCTGTTTTCAGATGCATCAAAACTTCAGAAATGAGTAACATCAAAGGAAAAGATATTCATCTTGCATTCTCCAGGTGTCTGTTTCCCTCTGTTGTGAGTGGTGTGTCTTCCATCCTAATCCCAAAGCAATGGAAATCACTGGAGCCATATACTGGGTTGTGCACAGAGCCATCTGCTTTATGTCAGCTTGTCTAGTGACTGCTGATATTTATATGTTTTTGCTAGTCAGTGTCCTTCAGTTCAGAGTTTCTTCTTTGGTTAGCAGATGAAGCTAAACACATTCATGCTAAAGACCAATCTCCTGTTAATATCAAGCAGAAAGGATCAATCAAATTTTACACCTCAGTTTCATTATCTGTTTCTCTGTTGTGTTTGTTTTTTAAATTGTTTGGCAGCTCCAGAGAGCTCAGATAAATTACTTAGGGCTTCACTGTTACCTTTTAGAAGCTTCTAGGTGCTGAGAAGTGGAATAGGCAAAGAAATAGTAGATCTGTACAAGCAATGAACAAGAAAGAACTCTGTGTGACATCCTTCTCTCCAAGAATAACTTCTAACCCTTCAGAGAATGACATGCAGTAGCCAGCCCTGATGGAAAGCAGAAGACTTTCTCAAAGTGCTTTTGATATGGCCTATGTTAGGATAAACAGTAAAATGAATAGATGTTGATTCTCTTTTATGCAGCAGATTTTAAAATTGCAGAAAACAGAGTTATTTTAGACAAGAAAATGACTGGTGCATTAGGGGGACTTTGGTGCTAAAGTGCAGAGACAGCAGAGCACTGAGATGTGATCCCTTCCTGAGCCTGCCCATGGATGCTGCACAGGGACTGGCAGAGTCATGGAAGTGTGTTACACAGCCTGCTTGAGTAAATGCTTTCCATGTGATTTTCTCTGTTTAATTTTGTTAGGTAAATTACAAGATTTGAGGAAATTAGTTGGGACTAATTAAACTGCAATTTCTACATTCTAGTGAAGCACTAATAGCCATTAAGGGACATTTTTCACTCTGGAATACCATGAAAATGGGAATCTCTGTAGAATCCTTCTTTCAGGAGTCAGCAGTCTCCAACAGCTGTATTATTCCCAGGGAATTTTTTCAGAGGCAAATGGTAGAGGAAATATTTTTCATTTCTTCCAGGTTGCTATGGGATACTCTGTAATGCAGGACAATTATAGGAATTCTGGGTCATCATCCAAAGCATACTTTCTGATCCAGATTAACAATCTACAACTTTTTAATGAACTACAACAGAAATTAAAAATTAGAATTAGCAACTATAGGGGCCCAAGAACTCAGAAGAAAAAAACTGAAGAACTACATACATATGCTGCATGCATTTTACTTTTCATGGACCCATGACCTTTGTAGAGTGGAACTTTGGAAACTACTGGAATTTTAACTTAGTTAAATAGAATTCATGTAACTTCAGTCTTAATTGTACACACTTAAGGGTACAATGAAACTTGTTCAAATGCATTATGGAATTGTGTGACAGGGACAAGCAGAAGGATTTATACTAATTATTCTCAGCTCTTTAATATATAGAAACAGCAAACTTGAAATTACAGTCATAATTCAAGTACCACACAACTTGGTCTCTAAAAATTTTGGAAAAGAAAATAATCTTCTTCAGGAATAAAACCATATCTCAAAGTGATAGGTTTTCTCTGTGAAAACACAAATTTATGGCAAAAGTGAAAAAGTTTCTCAGATCCTTCCAAAAGGAAAGTCTGTTTCTAGGAGGAAGAAATTTAATGAAATTCCTAGCATTTCTAAATTTTCTTCAAGACACTGTCACCGGAGAAGCATTTTCACTCCTCTGGAAGCTACTGAAGAAATAAATTGTTAAAGCACCTGACATTTCTTGAATTCATGTAGGTGGTTAAAGAGTTATTGGAGGAAATGCAGAGTCAAAGTAGAGCCTTTCATTTGGATGAAGCACCACACAGACCAGGTGAAGTGAGGTGGAAAAGGAGTTTGGACAACTTGCTCTCAGAAGTTCAGTCTGTTTAGTCGAAGTGAATTAGAAGTGAACAAGCAATGACTCAGCTCCTGATACAAAATAAGAGAAATACTTTGGACCAATGTTAACTACCTTTAAGTTTGCACTGAGATGAAAAACCATATCATGAATTAAAAGATATTTAGAATGGAACAGAAATGGATGGGTTAGTATTCATTCTGTGTAATGAATGAATGTTGAGCTGTACAGTGGTTTTGTATCCCAGCTCGTTGGTGCAGGTGAAGAAGTTAAGAAATTCTAGTTATCACATTGTACTGTTCAAAAGCTTTTACTTTCAGATATTGTGATAAAGATATACTGGGAAACCTCTGAGGGAAAGATTTTCTTTCAACACAGTTATTGTACTGTGAAACAGCACAAAACTAATAAACACAACACTTACAAGCAGATAAAACCATTGTAATGATGCATTTCTTTTAAACAAATAACAATGTTTATAGTTTTGGTAGTTCAGAAAGGAATAAACTTACTCTAAGGCACATTTTGGAGTCCAGAGGTTATCTATTTTGATTTGCAAATAAATGCTCCCCTGATGTACACATCTATTTTAAAGCATGCATTAATGAGATTTTTTGTGTGCTGTGAGCCTAACAGCTGATATTTTATAATAAAAAGGAGTAGTCAGCAGCATTCTTTTTCAGTTTTCTGCTTTTCCCTTAGCAATTTGAGATTTGTTAGATTTCTATTCATTTGATCTTTTGTTACTAAGTTAAAAAAAAAAAAAAGCTGAGATTGCCTTTTCCACTTTTTAAAGGGAGTGTTTGCTTATGTGTTCTAGAATTGGACATGAATGAAAAGAATGAGCATATGAGAGAAGTGCATTTTTTTGAACTGTCGTACTGCTTTAAGATTTTATTTGAGGGGTTTTGGGCAGATCTGGGGGATGTTTTTTGGTTGAAATGAGGTCTTTCCATTTATGTCCATAGCTCTCAACGTGAATGTAAAAGAGGGAAGAAAGGAGGGAGGAAAAAAATAAATTCAGGCACTTATGGTGAGCAGGTGGGAGGCTTTTGGGGAAGGAGGTGTTAATAAGTTGATGGATTCTTGTTCAGTGATATTTTTGGAACTTTGTTCAGCTCCACTCCAGGCTTTAAATTTAGAAGTGGTTCCAGTCATTGGGAGAAACCAGGAGGTGAACCTGACAGCCATCATACTGCCTAAGAACCCCAATTTGACAGTTTTCTACTGGTGGATAGGAAACAATCTTCAGGTACACAAATGGTTTTGACTGAGATTATTTCAATCTCTTTCCAATAAAGGTTGTCCCTTTCTTTCAATTTCTAAACTGTTTTCTTTGTGGTGGGGGTGAAACAACAATTTGTTCTACTTCATTACCTGTGAAAAAACTACTACTTCTGGGGGGGAATGGATTTGGGATCATAACTGATGAATGATGAAATTTGGATTTATGCACTTCGAAGCTAATAATGTGAGTGATGTAAATTAAAGTGCTGAACAAATATATATCTAGATCTATATCTGTATCTATAACTATATATGTTGGGGGTTCATTGTATAGATAAATATTTTCTGGGAGTCTAAAATAACTGTCATATTAAAAAAATGCATTATCTTAAAGGATATCATAACATTGAGAGCACTCAAACAGTCTAGTGTTATTCATTTGGGGATCAAAGTCTACGTAAACATGTCCTAGAGCATTAAATATCCAAGTATTTCTATTGGGAATATTTATTGTATAGCTGAATGAATTTCTTTTAAGGTAATTTTTTCAATAACAGATAAGTAAAATATTTTCTCTATGAGGCAGACTAAGTGTGACAGAGAAATGCTTCAAATAAGTGCAGTGAACTTTCTTCTTGTGAATCTGCTGTCTACCATAATCCCAGCCTCTATCTCTTCATCATTGTTGACTTTGCCCTTGCAAGAACAGGCACTAAACCCTTGTGAAGGGTTGTGTAATTCTTAAGGATGTGGTAAGGGAACAGAGTATCTCACTCCACCTTGGAGGTTACTCTGGGCTGGTGCTCTAAGTTGACAGCATTAATCCTTTTGACCCTGACATGCCCTACACTTTTTGAGGCAAATTACTTGCTCCATATAATCTTGTGGAGATTGTTGAGTCTCCCTCAGACTCTATTAATTTTAGTGGGATCTGACTGAAAACCTAATACTCAACCGATTAGTCTAAAAGAAATATTTTCCTCATCTGGCTGCTATTCTGATTATATAGGATCCTTGAGGGAAAGAAAAATTCCATCTTGAAAATTGTAATTGATCAATTTGATAAAATATTGAAAAATTTAAATTTGATGTGAAACTTTTTTTGGTGACATTTTTAACAGCAGTCTCTTCCAGCACTGTTCTCATGGTTCTTGCTGAAATCCTGTTTCCGACTGTTCTTTGTTTTTTTAAAGCCATTCCTTACATTGGAGAGTTTTCTGGTGACAAAGTTTGCTGAGACAGGTGATGTCAGAGTTACAGTGCAAGTTTCCTGTGGGAGCTCTATGCTTCAGGACTCAAAGGTTGTCCATGTTTTTGGTGAGACATTAGTATTTTTCCTTTTTTGTTTGTTTCATATGTATTTTTATTGAACCTCTAAAACCAGCCCTACCACAAGTGAACCTATTGTAAAATTATATCTAATGCCAGATTTAATTGTTAAAATTAGAAGCATGAACAGTCACTAAATAACTCCACAAAGCTGAACAGTGGGATTGTATGGGAGATTTAATCTCAAACATTTTGTTTCCTTTGCTTATTTTAAGTGTTACTGTGATTCCCAGATGCTATATGTGTTTAAGTAGTATTTTGGCCTGTGACTAGACAGTTTCCCAGAATTCGTAAGTAAAGTAGTCTAAATACCTTGGGGGAAAAAAAAGAAAATGTAGTTGTGTATATGCTCTCAGCATTGAAAGCCATGTCAGATAATTGCCTTTTATCATAATATGTCACTGTTACCTTGATGTTTATCTGAGATTTTGGATCAAATGTAGCTCTGCTGTAATTATTAAATAATACTGCAGCTCTTGTTCCACACTGTGCCCTGGTGTGGCTTTTTTGTGTTTTATAATGTGGTGACAAGGCATAATATACTGTGGAAAATGTAGTGCTGGGAAATTATTTACATTTGTATTTGTGCTGTCACATGTGGGAATTGTGATAAGTATAAAAGCTTTTATTTTAATGCAGAGCTAAAAGCCTTCAGATATCATGCAATACAAGAGGTGATACATCTCTATTGTCTGAAGAAGATTCTGTTATTTTTGCTTTTAGTATACTTACTAATTCAAAATAATGGCAAAATCCTCACTTATGCTAAATGGTGCTTTTATGAACCTTCTCCTTTTCTAAGGTAAATGGATATAACATTTACGCTACCACTTATAAATGCATCAGCTTTTTTAGAAATCTTTAGAAGTATAAACCTCTTAGTGTGATTACATCAATGGCTTTATCATTCCAGGGCTCATTTTGCCAATCCTGATATCAAGAGCATAAAAGGACTGGCCATCAGGAAAATAAAGAAATTTTTGAAAAATAAAGCCATGTTAAAATAAAGTTCTGTTGGAAATATGGGGGGGAAGCGGGTTTGACTTCTGCATTCCAGAGGTTCTCTATCCCTGCTTTGCGTTAAATTCCCTAGGTTTCCATCCAAGGATCCTGCAGGGAGAAAGGGAAGATTTTAGAGACTTCTTTCTGAGGGTCAACCCATTTCTAGTATTTCAGATATTTTTTACAATGTTCAGAGAAATATTATGGATGTACCTTTCTTTTATTTTTTCTTCAAAGAGGGAAGCAGTTAGCCTTTGTCATATAATTTCTGTTTTTATTTTCATATCTTATTTGTGAGGTAACATATTCATTTGATATGGAAAACAGAAACATGTGGTGGAAAAAACCCTCACATGCTTGTGATTCAGTGAGAATAAAATCCATTGGTACAGTATCATTTCATATAAAAGAAACCAATTACTTATTTTTAATATCCCTTACTAACCTAGGGGAAAAAATTTGGCAACATTATGACCCCAAAGCATGTATGCAAATCTGCTTTATGTTCTTTTCTTCCTCCTTTTTTAGTCTTTTGGCACAATTTTGATGATGTTGATAAAAAATACAGGAAGATATTGAATGCTTGACAACAGAGAGCAGCAGGGGTCCTAGATACTGCAGTGCTGCACAGCAAAAAGTGCTAAATAGAGACTTCTAGTTCTATCAAACCCCTTTGGTAATCTAGTTTATTTCTTGCTGTTTCTTTTTGCTTTTCTAGATAATTTTCATGTTCTTCCTCTGAAGTTTACTAAGCACTTGGACATGTACAACCCCGACATACCGGAATGGAGGGAAGACATCGGGCGGGTAGTGACACGACTCCTTGCAAAGGTGTTCTTTCATATTGGTCCTAAAATATTCCCTCGTCAGTCATAAAGCTTGAAGGTTAAGTTAATACCTTCTCATTTAGAAGGTATTTTGAAATGGTGGCAGAGCAAAACAATAAAGTGAACCTCATGAGCCACATTTCAAGCAAGTTTGAGCCTGGTGTCACTTTTAAGTGCAAGCTGTCGATGATGATATTGTAACACAGACAGTTTAGGTCTAACACAGCTAATTGGCAATTAATACTAAATATTGCTCTCTGGGATTAGGGATAGACATATTAGCAAACACTGCTGACTCCAAGGAAGGAAGAGTTAAGTAGCTTAAATGTGATAGATTTAGAAGCTAAGCAATGCGTAATATAAAAGACATCATCTGTGTGTAAAAACAAAGCAGAAAGAGAGAATTTACTGTGCTTGTTCTGTAACTTTGAAAATTGTGTATAATATATAGGCAGACAATTTGTACAGCTGTTTTTTAGAGCATGTTCACAAAAGAAATGTGAATTGGGAACAGCAGAATCCTGTAGGTTAAACCAAATAGAAACTATGCAGTACTGCTGTGGCATTAGATCACCTCATGGAAACTTTGAGCTTGACAGCTCTTCAGGCACACACCCTGCCAGCAGCTGAGGGTGCACACACTGGCTTTCATGAGGGCAGTAGCATTGAAGTACGGCTTGATATTATTTACAAAATATTCGAACTTTAAATCACTTTACTTTTCCTGGATTTGCAGCCGTGCAAATCAGGTTCTGAACTTTCTGACTTTATAAAGTTTCCTGCCTTTTTTTAAAATTATTTTTTGATTCTTATCAAATGTCAAAATAATTTCTTGCTTTTATCAACTTATACTCATTCCATAATGAGTTCCACCCAGGTCAGTCAAAAAATATTTTAATCCCCTATAAAATAGCTCTTGCATTTTAAGAGTTACTAAAACATTTGCCAAGGTATATGAATAAGGTATATGGAGTTTCAGAATCTGTTTCAGAAAGGCTAAGGAAAGTGCCCAGGATATGGTCATTAGAATTGTGTGACTTCATTGTTCAAAATATGGAGAAATTTAGGACTAAAAACCAAATTTGCACAAACTATTTTACAAAGCGATGCACTTGACTTTCAGCAGGGGAATGAAGGTATTCATTACAATTTCAGGAACTGAACCTGAGTGTTCTTAGTCTCATTGGAACACTTCTCTGCATCCATTAAGCACCTTCCTAAGTAACCTTCAAAACCTAAAGTTAGCTGT
Organism: Pycnonotus jocosus; assembly: GCA_013400435.1. Classification (NCBI taxonomy): domain Eukaryota; kingdom Metazoa; phylum Chordata; class Aves; order Passeriformes; family Pycnonotidae; genus Pycnonotus; species Pycnonotus jocosus. The sequence continues at coordinate 42,771 of VWYP01006740.1, forward strand.
AATGAATATGCACTTATAAGTCTGTGTCTGAATGACCACAAAGGATCCTAAATCACTTGGGATTTTTTTTTTATGTTACCTTAGAAGTGCTCAGCCGTTGCAGAGTTTTGATAAAACCTGAAAACTTCTTCATTTTGCTTCTTTTCCTGGTGCCATTGAATTACTTTAATGTGATAACAGCACTTAGGTTTTCCAATAGTCAAAGAGCAACTCACATTTCAGTACATTTATGTTTGGCTTTGTTCATGTTTCAGTTTCTGGTGAAATTCCTGTTAAATATTAATGATCTGAACACCAAAGTCTAAAAGCCATATATGGAATTATTTATGTATTTTATATAAAACACAAAGTGTGCCTTTGTTGTCTTCACAGGAGACCAGTATACCTGAAGAAACACTCATGACAGTTGTGAAACCTGGTCTGCCCACAGCTGCTGACTTGCATGTGCTACTACCAGCAAATCAACCAAAAAGGAAGAGAAGCATAAGTAGTGATAAGGTAACCAGAGCAATGCACATCTGCCTAGGACAGTCTTCATCCTGTTTTGCAATAAATGACTGCACTCTCATTGTCTTTGTATGAAATTAAGAGGTGATCCCTGCCTATGTAAAGATCTCACTCCCACCTGACAAGATACATGTGAATGCTGTAACAGCTATGTCTGTTGTGTTTGACAGTGTACAGACCAGCATAATCTACTTATTTCTGCTATTAGTGTATTTCTCAAGAATATTTAATATTGGTCTGTCTTTTAAACAGAAACAGCAGTGATGCATGTCATTCTGTGAAGATCCAGTAGAGCAAAGAGTCTCTGCACTGTCTTCAGAAAGAAATTAGATTTCAGGTCCAAACCCAGAATGTTAGTTTTTGACCCATAAATAAAGAACATTAAGCAAGTATTTTCTACCCTTGTGAGAAAATGTACTTTTCAATTGGTAAGAAACAAATTTAGTGAACACAGGATTGAAAATCAGACATTAGTTTCTCCCTAGTTGTTTTCAAACCATGTTTCTTGCATAGTAAAAGACTTCATGCCAGTTGAAAACCAGAAGACAATGTGGCACTTACAATTAATTCTATTTGTCCTTTTGCTGTGATAGAGGAGAAACAGATCCCAGCTCTGTACCTTGCAGTTCATGTCCTGCCAGTTACAAAGAATCAGTGTAAGGTATCCCTCATTTTAAAGGGCATTTTACAGCTTTTTAAGACAAGGTCACGGTCTCCAAAGAGCTGGAGAAGGTAAGACAAAGCTTTTAATATTAACATAAACCTAATAGATGGTGTTTGGAGTTAATGAGATATATTTTGGAAGGTCCAAAGGAATACATTGAAGTTTTCCAAGTACTTGAACAGGTGTCTATCATTAAAATACAGACTATGGTGTGAGTGCACTAAGTTTCCTATATTTCTGGCAGAAACTCTTACTGTTCTCCCATGTAATCACAGTGAGAATTCCTGGGAGTGTGAATTCCTGATTATGTTGCAGGAAATAGTTACTTTTAGCAGGTGGTTTCTTTTGTAGAGAACCAAGGCTTTCAGCCAGGGGAATATTACCACTTCAAAATTATTTGAAAATTTCCATTTCTTCAAGAAGCAAGGTGAAGCTTCTAAAGGAAATTCCTTATTCTGAGTTTATGGGGAATGGATAAGTTTAATAATTTAAGGAAACTAATGGTGATATGTTCTTTTGGTTGTAGAAACATTTTACTGCAGTGCAAAGTGTTATGCATTTTGCACTGAAGTGCAAAGTTCCCTTTAAATCTCAATTTCTTTATTAGTGCTGTGCTTCAAGGCAGTTAAAATGAATGTTGTCTCAAGGTTTTCCTCATGTTTGTGTATGAAACATCATGTGAGTTACTTTAAAGCATGAAGAGGAGCAATCACATGCTGCAAATGATTTGAAAATGCTTCCATTCAATGGGGCTATAGGGATGTCACAGTAGTACAGCAGGACACAGTTTTGTAATTAGTCCTCCAGTAAGACTTTGCAAAGGTTTTCTGGAACTAGAGGAGCACAGGAAGGGGAAAGTAATTGTGTAACCTGGAGAATTGGTGTACGTTTCTGACATTGTTAGGATGAACCAGGTCAGGACACATCTCTGGTGTCTGGGGCTGGAGCAGAAACAAGGGAGACAGGAGCAATTACAGCAGCCTGTGCTATGCAGTGATAATAAGTCAGGTACACCAGTCTCACATCTCAACACTGATTGTTTTATAGAGTACAATGCTGTAGAGATGTACAGCCAGTCTTCTTGTGACAGCTGCCTACATTTCTGGTTTTACATTATTGCTAATGGACGTTGTTTTAGCTATTGATGTGTGCATACAAATTTGTTGATTTAGTCTTGAATGGCAAAAATTTTGATAAAATGTGTTACATCAGACTCAATTGTGACTCGAGAAATATCCTGAAAATATGCCCTGTATAAATAAACCTAGAAGCAATAGCTTCTGCTAAGTCAACAGAAAAATAGTCATGTTGTCATATGTTTAAAGATTCCTCACATTCCCTTCTGTCACTAGAAGAGAATCTTGAAGGTTTTTATCATGAATCAGTGGATGTGCTTTATCACACTGCTTGTGCCAGCTCTCAAAGTCAGTGTTGTGACACTTTTGTGAGGACTCAGCAATGCAGAGTGTTTTCTGCATGTTTGGAGGAGGTGTCCCTGATACCCTTAACTTAGACATAGTTATAAAATGTCCTTCCTTAAAGAGAACCTCTTTGTTCTTGGCTGAAAACCTTTTAGATTTGAGAATATTACATTAGTTCAGAAAGATTAAAGGCAATAATTTCTTGCTCAGGCAGGGAACACCTACTTGGTGGAGTTTTTATTGGTGTTTTACATGGAGTTTTGGATGTGATACTATTAGGTTAGTCATGTAGAATATGCATCATTACTGATAAATTTTTTTTTTACTAACAAAGATGGTAAGTAAGCTGTCAGTGCAGTAGGAAGAGCCCTTTGGAAAATTCTGAAATTTTATTCCACTCTGACAAGAGCCTTTTTTGTTTCAAATATATGCAGGGAGAAATAAAAGCTGACTGTGATTTAACCTGCTTTCAAGAACAGAGAAATTTCAAAAGTTTTCCATTCTAATTATTGACTCCAGAGAAGACGTGGTTGCTTAATTTATGCACATCTATTGCATGTCTAATGTCAGGTGGGATGAGTCCGGTTGAAAGAGTCAATTAAAGTGCAATTAGACTATAATCTGGAAGGCAGAAATCTTCTGAGAAAGATTTCTATCCAGACAAACTACTTGATGAAAATTCCCAGTGAGTTGCTTTGGCAAAAAGGAAAAATCAGAACCCAAGATGTATAAGTGGGTAAGAGTTTGAATAGTGTCATTATTTTATTTTTTTTTTACATTCTTATAAGGCAGGAGCCATTGTGTTCACATGATCAAATATTGTCATTGTAAAGGATGTAGAAAAAGAAGATGGAAAATTCAAATGCTGGTCTATGAACCTTAACTTAAGAAGTCTAGAGAGGAGCTCCAAAGATCACATTTTGTTTTTTGGAAAGCTGGAGAGGTGGCAGCACCATGCTCAATAAATACCTTGGCGTAGGAAAAAAACCCAAAAGATGAGCACTGAAAAAAACATCAGTCTATCAGTGAAATAAATAAGCCAGAACCTTTGGCTGGATTCACATGAGATTGAAATTTTTGACCTGAAGACATGTTGTTCATATAGATTTGGGTACAAATCCAGCAGTATGGAGTTAAATAACAAGCAAGTCTTAATCTCTTAAGCAAAACCCACACCAAATGTTGGATTCCTTACGAACCTGCTAGGAAAATATGAGGAATCAAAAGTTAGGGAACTCAGAAATTTCATTTACTGGCTGTAAAGATTAACCTAAAGTAGTTGTCTCTCTTGCACTGTACACCATGAGCACATAAATGAACTTGGATTGATACGAAGCAACTTTGTTTCATTGATGGTAGCATCACTTTAAAGCCTCCTAATCAGTGGAGTTGTCATATCCATTTTGTTTTCAGGCTTTGAGCAACAAGATAAATACTTAGGAGCTCTCTGCTGTAATTGTCTTGCAAAATAACTGAAGCCATGATCGCTTCACCCTTACAATGAGTCATTCCCACATAAAAAAATATAATAAAGTCAGTGGAATGGCTTCAGAAGTTAGATATTTCTCAAAAAGAATGATGATATTTGAACTTTTGTGTAGTGTCTGTTCATAATATGAGAGGGACTACAGGGATTTTTATCCATTATACTTCAAAACCTTGTCAAAAATGAGCACCATAATTGATAATATCATAAAAGGAGTAACTTGTGAAGGTTTCATAGACATAAAGCAAATTTCTAATTTGGCATCCTCTGGGAAGTCATGTCCCAAATTATAAGGCATAGAGTATAAAACTAGTCCTGATCTTTTAGAAAATTGACCATATTGAAGATACAAGCAAGTAGAAAGTATAATTCAAACCATTTGTCATCTGGGGTTGGGATGTGAGCATATATTTAATGGTTCTGCTCCTTAAAAATATGAGAGACCATATTTCACTATGCTCTATCCACTGGAGGAAAATGGGAGGAATACTGATTTTTTTTCCACATGGATGAATGTATATATTTCTATGGAGTATTGTTAAAAACTAGCTATAAATGGATATAATTCCATTACGTGTAAGGAGGTAAGGTAAATTATGACATGCAATTCATTATTCAATAGTAGTTACTTTTCATGGCTAGAAATTCAAAGTGACATCACAGGTTTTCTTCTGATAGGTTAGAAGAATGGGGTGGGTTTAATATGGATTATGCATTGTGTGAGTTATGACCCAGGTAAACCCAACAGCGTGTGCAAATTACTTGCTGTCTGTCACATACTGGGTAAATGTAAAGACTTGGGTAATCAAAAAGAAAAATTTGGCTATAAAATGGTGACTTTTTCAGCTTTTATGTCTTCTGGAGTTTTGCTTGATTTTAAAATACTGAATTTCTTTTAGATTTCAGCTCACCGTCGACAAGTGCATTCACCACTTAAAGAACCAGAGGTTTTCCTTTTTAAAACATTGTCTCAAAGTGGAACAGAGCACAAGACATCTGACATTCTCTCTGTTGTATTTTCAGAGAATAGCAGCTATAAAGCAGGCCCTGAATGCACACAACATCAGTTTCTTTCTGAGGGGAGGATACTGGGTCTTAGTGACTTTAGCTGACTCCGGTTCAGGTAAATATATTAAGAAAGCTGTCAATAGACCAAATTTTGATGCCTGTTCAAGTTCTAATAATTTAAGGAGAAAATCTTTATATCAATATACATATATACATATGTGTACGTATAACACATATGTATATACTTACTTGGTACTTGTAAATAAACAGATGTATATATGATTATATATATGTTTATATATATATACATACATGTATATATGTATACATTTTCATGTGGTCGTTATTAACAATCACAACCAAATAAATATTTTTCATGTTTCCATTCTGTCATACCTCATGATTTGTATCACAAGCTTGTTGCTTTTTCTGTGTAACCACAACATGAAGTAAATACCTCCATTGTACCAAATAGTGCCCTGAAGAGCCAACCAGGCTTCAAAAAACTCATTTGGTGATCTAAAGGCACTTTAGGCTGCACTGGCTGCTAAGATAGCAGAGCTTCTTTGCCCTTATATCAGCCATTAACTCTGCTGCTGTAACTACCTGGGTTTAACACAAGGCTTGCTGCATCTCTGCCACATATCTCTGATTTTCTGATCAACTAATGGGAAGCTTGCTGTAGGGTTTCCATATTGCTAATCCTGTCCTAAGACAAATTACGTTTTTTTCTCTGTTTAAAACAAATGGAAATGGGATGAGGGCAGGGGGAATTGTGTGCATTTCCTGCCTTCCTGGATTCACTGATGATGGACACTGGTTGAAGAGAGTGTATGTGCATAGATGTGTGCATTTTGAACAGAGAGACATTAAAATGATGTTTTAACCAGAAAGTCCAGCTTTGACTTCTTGAATCTTTTATGAGAATGTCCTGTAATTTTTATTTCTCTATTATCTCCCATAATATATCCTTCTTTATTAATTTCAGTGTGTTGTGGGAGAACAGCGTTAGCCAGCCACTATCAATTTATGTAAATGCTGGTGTGATATTTTATCTGTCAGCTCCCTGTAGAAGACAAAGCTCTTTTATTTAGTTGCTAATGTAGAACTGTGCTTCAGTCTTGCAGTGGTACCTTGTCTGGTGTAAAGGGCTAACATTCGTTTGCCAGCACAAAAGGGATTGAAAGAAGCCCATTGCAGCCTTTACCAATGCATGACCTTGATGAGTTCATTTGTTGTTCAGAGCCTTAGTTTCTCCAACTGTGAAATTAATACAGCCCTGCTTTTGCAAAACATGTACTTAGGGGGTGTGATCATTTACTATAATAACTTTAGATTCCCTGATAAAAACCCAAACAACCACTGAGTATGCAAATAATTAAATCTTCAGGATCTTGCATTTTGCTGTTTGTTGCTTTCTTTTTTTTTAATGGGTCCTTTATTAATTCTGTGCTTCTGCCTTTCTGAAGAAGCCACAGACAGAGTGAAAATAAGAGGTTGCAAAAATAACAACCAATAGTTTTGACCTGACAATGAAATAGAAAATAATGCTCAAGAATGAGAATGATGTGGAAGGGGATGTGCAAAGCTGTTTTTATTTTTGTTTCAGACTCTCAGAGGATTGGAGGAAGCAGTGGCTACTGGGCTATTGTGGTTCTCTTTGTTATTTGTCTAGTCGCAGTTGGGGCTTTCATCCTCTACAAGTTCAAAAGGCAAGTAAACCTTAATCAATATATGCATTTTAATAATTAGATTTATCCATAGACTAGCAAGACAGCATTTGTTATTTGTAAAGAAGATTTCTTGAAGAATTGCAAGAAGTACACGACTTTGAAAGTCATCCTTTTCTGAACTTTTCAGACATCAAGGTACTGCACTGATGTTGTTTCACTTGCTGTGTTCCAAGATAAATATCAACAATATGGCAACTACAGAGAGTTTGTTCAGTCTGTCTAAATAATAACATCAAGAATCACAGCTGAGCTAAAATACTATTCCTGATTAATTCCCTTCTCATTACTCCTAACAGTTATGAATAAGCTAAAACTGTCAGGACAGGGAGTGCATCTGCAATGCTGATTTGCTTTAAAAAGTAGTTTTATCAAAGTATGTAATGCTCTGGAGCTTCACCTTGCACACGTTACATTTTAATTGCTGAGGCAATGCCATGGAGAATGACTGACAGAAAGAGATTGGTGTTAATTTGGCACTAGAGAGTGTGGAGAGAAGAAATATTTCTGCAAGCGACCCTTATGTGAAGCACATTCTCAAAACTGAGCAATGCCAGCCTTGGACAGTCCAAGAAATCTTTAGTCTGCAATTGATTTTAATCCCAGCTGCTGTGCAATTTAAATAATTTGTTCTTGTTCATGGGGCAGTGTTATCATTGTCTATCCTACTGGCATTTCTGTATCTCTGAGCATTCAGAAGGGTTTGAGCATACTGGAAACCAGCTTTCATCATCATCATCATCATCATCATCAACAACAACAACAATTCCTGTTGTCATTTGTCAGTGAGGATTCATATTGATTTGCCTCATTTTTTAAAGGGTGATTTCTATTTAAAATGAATATAATTTTATAGGGCTAGGAGCAGCATTGAGTTTGTGACAGCAATAAATGTAGTTAGCATTAAGTAAGAGTTTGTTTAGATAAAGTATTTTTATGTCAATAGAGAAAAAAAACCTTTTTCTTCAAGAACCTAAGCATTTTATAGTTCATATGGACTGATTGCTTTAAAGGACAAAGCAGAGAATACTGTATCAGACTGTCTACAATGGAATAAAAATCCATTTTGCTCTTTTAGGTGCCTGAAGCGAGGAGAAACATAAAAATGGTTGATGTGATGTAATTATATTATTTCAATAGCAATACAATGGGGGATTTTCTGTTTGCGGTTTCGATCATAAAACTTCCTTGTGATGTCTTTTAAAAGCTATCTGATTTATATCTTTTATTAGCTCTAAAATGAGAGCAATTAAGTAACAGTCACAATTACTGCATGGTAGAAGAAATATAAAATATTCAAGAAAAGAATAAAAGCATATTCTTCCTTGACTTCTTTCTAAAATGCCCAATGAACCAAGCTTTATAAGTAGAGCTTTTATTAAGGAGAAAAATATAGTACAATTTCCAAATTGTGAGCTTTAATGTCTCTCACACTTGTGTATATAATTTGTGAAAATAATTTGCATTCACATTTGGGGGCAGGGGGTAATTTAGATGCAAGTGAGGACTATTGTGAGATATATTCAAAAGTAGCCTAAAACCAGCTGTTGGCATTGATGAATGACCATGCAGTAGTATTCAATTTTAGTCTGTATCTTATCTGTTTCTGAGATATTTGAAAGAATCCTATTTAAATATTCCTTCTAAGCTTTTCAAAATTGACAGGTTTTTTTGTTGCATCCTTCATCTGCAATTTCTTCTTCAAAGAATATTGAGCACCTAATCAGTGCTGTTTCGCTTTTTCCTCATGGGCTCCCTGTGAGTTTCTGTCCCACCAAAATCTTTAATCCTTTTTAAAAAGTCTTTCCTGTGTTTATGGGGATGGTTGCTGCATTGCTGGATCCCCATGGAGCACTTGTTGAGAGTACAGTCCCTTTAAAGTCAGTACAGTATGTAAGTTTACAAACTGGTCCACAGAGACCAAGGCTATGAAATGAGTGTCCTTCATAAAAATAAAATTGCAAGTTATAATGCATAAAGACTGCTTTTCAATATTATATGCCTGAGTATTAAGAATTAATTTGCTGAAAGAATGCCATAGGCAATAAAAAATGTTCCATTTTAGGTGATAATTCCAGAATTACTGTGGCCTATGGTAACTCAGATAACTTGGGGAAATAAAAATATGATTTAATTCCAAAGATAAATTACAGATCTGTAGCATTGAAATGACAATACTGCTCACATTTATGATGTATGATTTACAAACCTAAGGACAAGATGGAAGACATTTAGCAGTGCTTTCCCTTCATTCATGTAGATTGACAGAAGGGTTAAAACTCTTTTGTCCCTACATCAGTGAATTTTTTTTTTGATCCTAGCTTTACCACTACACTGATTGGGTCTACAGGACCTGCAGCTGGCATTGGAGCACATCCAAAGCAGGTGGTTTGCAAGAGATTGTATGAACATGTCTTGGGCTGCTCTCTCTGTCTCTCTCTCTCTTTGCTGACTCAAAGGTTAGTTTGATACCTGCAAAGAAGCAAGATGGAAAAACTGGCTTGCAAAATAAAATGGTAACTGGATTGGCAGGGAGCTTACAGTTTCATACATGAGACCCTGTCATCTATCTGCAATGACAGAGTTCAGGAGTTGTGATGAAAAAAGGAGAGAAAATACCAGGCTTTTGTGTAGACCTACAGCTTTGATAGAAAATGCCAAAACATACCCAAACTGCCCCGAGGTTTCTTAGGGCTTCTTGTCCCCAAGCATGGTCACCTGCCCAAATTATTCCTGAAGTACATCTCAGAAGAATCTGGGTACTAATTTACACTAATTTTTGTCAGACTGAGCTGGGAAATGAAAGATGGTGTTGACAAAACATCAGAAACTAATCCAATACCTCTTTTTTAATGACTCTTTCATAAGTATTGAAACTTGCTGCTCTATTTAATTTCTCATTTTCTGAAAACTGCAATATTCAATACCAAAAATTGGTGTCCCTGACAAAAAGTAAATCTAACAAAATTAGTTTGGGAGAGAGCAGTCATCTAAAAATAACAATCCTGCATAAGATTCTTTGTCCAATTCCTCATATGCAGACAAAGAAAAGAGTATTTCACCTAATTAGATTGGGAGGGTAGGGAAAAAACAGTGGCAGATGCATATAGAGGTAGTGGGATTTTGGCTGATTAGTTACAAACGTAGTGCGAACCAATGCCATCTCATCACTCCTCAAGGAATGCCCATCAAACACAAAAGATGTCAACGGTACTGTTGCTCACTGCTCTAATAAAGTCTAAAAATTTGTGATCTACTGGATAACCAGAGCTGTCATGGCTGTCTAGCTAATGATTAGGTGACTGTAGGTCACATCTGTTCTTATATGCCCTAATCCCAAATACTTAAGCATTGACTAGGAGGACTGCTGCCCTCTGTTTTTACATGCCGTAAAATTGCAAGCATTTATCGTTTCACATCCCCATTCCTGAACCTCACGCTCCCCACACTTTATCTGATGGTTTCTTTGTGCATCCAGACGCTTCTTGAAAACCTGGTGCTGGAGTCCCCAGAGCTCCTGAAGCGACTCCTGGCAATCCCACAAAGGGGAAAAAAAAGAAAAAAAAGGAAGCTAAAATATTGTGGGAAACACAGGGGTTTGATCCTTTGTGATCAGAGTAGATAAGAACTTCAGATTAGGGCTATTTTTACCCTGTATATGGCAAGTAAATTTTAAATGATAAATGTGATGGGTCTTTAAAAACTAATTGTAAGAGTGTTCAACAAATGAGCTGTTTGATTTGTCTGAGTTATTGGTTTAGATAGTTTAGGGGAAGAACTTTGAGTGTGGCATCAAGGAGAAAGGGGTCATTCCTCACAGGTGAACCAACCTGGCTCTGCAGGAGGAGACACGGGTGGTGGGCAAGCCACAAGTGAAGCTCTGCTCTGCTCTGCTCTCACTTCTGAGTATGGAAATCCCCGAGTGGGTGCCTCAAGCAAACAACATGTTGCAATGCTCATTAGCATGCTCCAGTTCTTTAAGTATCCAGGTAAAATGGACTGCAGCTGCTTCTTTTGCCCACAAAAATATGAAACAGCTGGAAAATATTTTTTTTTTAAATCTAGGGCTATTTGTTAATGTGGATCTGGGATCTACATATATCTTTTCTATATCATACCATCTTTACTAGATTTGGTTCAGTAAAAACACACTTCTTCCATTCCCTTTGAAACAATCTTTGTATTTTTTTGTGGTTTCCAAGCTGCCATCCAGAAAAGATTTCTTCATCCTCTCAGAAGAAGCTTTATGGTGTGGGATCCTGGGCAACAGTATAGAGAAGGGAAATAGTATTGTCTGCACCAGATGAAGTAGAGGAAAGGAAAATTGTATTTTAGCCACATCAAAGCTGCCATGTAATCATCACGCTACTAGCAGAAGGTCTGAAATCATCATTTTCTTATTTTTCATTTCTGTATAGCAGGATATTAGAGTAGCCAAACCAGAGCAAATAGCTGGCTTTTGTGCTTGTGTATTTTTCCTGGTTAATTGCAGCAAATCTGATTCTCTGACAGAGTATGAAAATCTTCATCTTTTAATTTGTATGCAAACTACTGCTGGTGTACTTAAAGCTGCACACATTGTTTTCACAAATCACTATGAATCCTCTTCACCTAGATTTATACCATTTTGTGTGTATTCCTTTTTTGCCTGCTCTATCAAGTACCAATTTTGGTAAATGAACCCCCTCCTGAGTCATTTCCACAATCTGGAGCAGAACTGTGTTATCTTTCTGCCTCATTGACTTACTATCTCATTTTCAGTCCCTGAAGAAAAGCTATCTTTTTTCCCCACCTTGCTTCTACTACTTTTATGTTCCATGAGAGCAAGCTTAGTCCCAACCCATGCCTTTTAGTGATAAAAAAAACCCAGGCACTAATTTAATGTTCCATAATATTTTGTAAAAACATCCTCAGAAATCAAAGTAATAGCATGCAGAAAAGATTTTGGAAATGAAAGAGGTGAATATATCAGGAGTGCCTTAAAGCATAAAGAAGTCAGTCATGTGAACATGAATCCAAACATAATAAAGTCAACACCACAATAAAGTCTTCTATTTAATGGATTATTATTGTTATTATTTTTATTTAAGTTCCAAGAGAATGCCACATTATTCCATATTCTTTGCCATGTGAGTGTGTTCATATTTTTTATACTAAATGGAATTTTAATCAAGCCTCTGGAAAATAAATGAAGTTTCATAAAGGCAAATGAACATTTTTTTTCCACAAAGAAGGAATTGAAAGCCATATAAACTAGAGCTTAAATGAGTAGGAATCAATATCACATCCCCCTCCTGCTGTTCCTTCCTGCTGAACATTTTTAAGTGCTAACAGTTTGGGGTATGGATTGATTAGAATTTGTGAATAAAGGAAGGAAAACAAAGTACTTCCTGGAATGTCTTCTAAAAGATCTGGGACCTGGAGAGCTTGGTGAAAGTCATGTGCTGTGATGCTCTTTAGTAGCACTGTGCAAAATTAGATGTCTAGCTCATAGTTTTTTGGTCCTCAAAGCAGGCATAATGTTTCTTCTTTTTCATGATTGAAGTAAAATGCTACACAAAAACCAAAAGGAACTAAAAGTGTAAAGAATGGAGTGCTGCTCAGCAGAGGTAATTGTCTCCAGTGATGGATGTGAAGCACATGCATTTTGCAGATGAAACAAACCCCCCAAAGAAACTATTGCATAATCTTCTTGTCTGTTCAAAATGTGCTTTCAATTTTCTTAGTGCTGATACAAATCTCTTGGGTCAAATTTCATGTCTTGTCATGTTTTCACAGTAATCTTTTATGTTAACCCAAAACTTTCAGCTCTGCTGCTTCAAACAGTTACATTGGACTCAACTGCTTCTTTTAGAAGACGAAAGTACATCAGGGTACACTAGAGTTTTACTCTGTGTAAGTAGGGGTAGCAGGCTCCTTCCTGCATGTTAGAGCAGTGAGAAGCAAAATTGTCAGAATCAGGCCCATCTTTAGCAAGGCTCCGGCATCCACATCCTATTTCATCCCACAGTGTGGTTGTCCCTTGTAAACAGAATATCCAGCACATGTGTTAAAAATGCCTCTTGAAAAGGACTATCATTTGGACTATCATTTTCTTCAGGGTGGTTGAGTGTGTTCCTTGTAAAACTGAACCAATATGAAACACAGAGAGATCTCTGTAGTTTTTAAAAGCTCTACTGCTTCCAGTACATGTCTTCTCAAGGTCTGTGATATCCTTCCTCCAATCCATTCCATGGTACAGTCTCCTATGTAAGTGTGAGGAGCAAAGCAAAGTGTGGAAGTACTGAGTACCTCAGCTGTATACCTTCCCCAAAGGATCTGTACTTAGCAGAACTAGGCAGGATAAGGCGAGTGAGAAATAACAGATCACTTTTTTTTTTCTCTGCTTTTATTCTTAAACCATAAAGAAATGCTCTTAGCAACAATTAATGGTTATTTGTGAATTTGAGAGGTTTCTTCGTTCTTCCTGAATATGTTTACTAGTATATGTTCTGCTCATGGTTATCTCTAACTAGTAAGTCATGCAGGAGCCATGAGTTGAAGCCTCAGGATTTACATCAAAGGACACCCTTTGCTGACCTGGTTTCATACAGGTCCCAGGCAGCAGTCACACTAGCAGCTCTTCTCCCTTTACTTAACTGCAAAGGTCTGATGTGCCATATGGGTTTGAGATGTTTAACATTTTTATTATGTCAAAAATTGTTTTGATAATACCATTGATGCTTCTCCAATCTGTCAGAAATAGTTCTGAGAAGGTTATTATAATTATTGTAGAAACATATGTGCTAATTCTGCAGATGTGTTACAGAGACATTCTTCTGGGTTTTGTCTCCCTTAGGCATTTGATGGTGGACAGAAAGTGAGCAGTTTGACAGGTTTGATGCAGGTCTGATTGAGAGAATGGTTTTCCACATGACCAGTTTCATTACCAGACACATTAAAAACAGTCTGGAGTTACTGGCCCTAGAGAAAAAAAATCAAAATTAATTACCTAATATATTTGTTTTGGTAGTGAGGAATGTCCTTCCCTCTTGCAAAATGGCTTTTTTTTAAATCCATATAATGAAAGGAGAGTGATGCAGGGCTTGGCTTTATGTGTATGATTTGTTGGAGGAGCCTCCAGACCTGTTGAAGTGATAATAATCGCACAGCATTGTATTATCAGACCTTCTTTCCATCCTGGTCTTTTTCCTTTTGGTTTTGTACTGCTTATAAATAATGGAATAAAATACCTAATTTTTATTTAGAGTTTTAATTGTGTTTGTGTATGTGTATACCCATACCTATACAGAATTGTGTGTTTGTGTAGATATATAGGACTCAATTTATCTTTTGGATTGTTCAGATTAATGGTAAAAGATTATCTTCAGTCATCTTTAATTTCTTAGTAATTTCCATTTATTTTCATTACTTTGATGCAATGCAAGTTGTTTTTCAGAATAGTTTGTTGCAGTAACTTTTTTAATCTCAAACTAAAATGGTGCCTCTTGCTAAAGACACTTTCTTATGAAATGGCATTTAAAACAGATCTTCAAAAGCCTAGAGAAAATAGAGTAATCCGTGTATTTATCCAGCTTTTAAACTGCTGCCGTAATATGGAGCAGGAGATGGCTGCTTTTAGAGAGATGCCTAAACATTAGTGTCACTTTTTCTATTTTCTCACTGTCTAAAGGGGCTCAACAGAAACCACAGCTGTTCAACCCTGTTTTTTCTTTTCTTCTCGTTGTCTGCCCATTGTAATAATCTGGCTTTAAGCACAGACTTTGACAGCCATGATCTGCTGTCATGCTGCTCAAGCTGTCAAGCAGCTTCTGGCACTGCAGGAAATGGAGCTTAGAGCCTGCAGCTCCCTAATCTGAAGCGTCTGCTTGGTGCTTGGGAAAGGATGTTCTCACGTGCCTAGGCACACTGCAGGTGAACACAGCTACAGCACAAAGGGTATGGCTCTTGAGGAATGTTTAAACCATAAAATCTCTTGCAAAGCTAGCAGTCCCTGACTTTTCCCTTTGAGTTTACAAAGTCTATTTTAAATTAATCTAGTTAAGAACCCTTTATCAATATTAAGTCGTAAGCTTCCCAGTCTCAGCCACAGTGCTAATTGTCCATTAGAGGCATTTAATAAGATGCTTTTTGTTTCTCTAGATTCCAGTCAGAGTGAGTGAATTATTCTCTCTTGTAGAGTTTGTGTAATTCATTAGTTCCCAATCCAAACTTTATACTGTCTCCTTCAGCACTGCCTGCTTAACTTAACCAACCTCTCGTGTCTTGTGCTCTTATCAATGCCTGTTTACCTTCTTACTCCTTACCCCTTGGTCCTGGCCTCCTGGCTCTCCACTCTCTGCTCCTTCCATTCCCTGTCTCCTGTCTCCCATCTCCCTGTCTTCTGACTTTTTTCTCCCTGACTCTGATTGACAAGAGTGCCATCTGATGCTATCACACTTCAGTGTCAGCCCACATGCTCAGGGAGATCTGATGACGATTGCATCCCAACTTAATGTATGTGAACACACCTGGAACCAAGAATGAGCACCCATTGGGCCCTTTTATTGCTTGAATCCTTAAAACTGGTTTTCTGTGGTTTAGTAAATTTTTTCAACGTTGCTCATTGTCTGTCAATCTTACAAATGGATGCTTTAATATTATGTTCGTATGAAGATCCTGATAAGGCGGTTGCATAAAACTGTGAAAGAGAACAAAGATTTGGTAACTTTAGGTTGTGATGACAAAATTAAGGAAGGATGGGATTGGTGATGATTTTTTGTTCTGGAACAACTTAGCCCTGCTGGAACTCTGTTCTGATGCCTGTGTGTGTGTGTGACACAAAAGAATTCCATCCCAAAATTTTTTCTTCTTGTCCCATTTAGGAAACTGCCAGGCAGAAATGTCTATGCCCAGATGCACAATGAAAAAGAGCAGGAGATGACAAGCCCTGTTAACCACAGTGAGGACACCCAGAACATCATCCAGGGTGAGGAGTTTATTGATGATGATCTGGACTCTCAAACACTAGGTAACGCAAGAGGTAACTTCATTTTTAGCTTATAAATTTTCATAAGTAGTTGATTTTAAATTGATGTTTGTTTTCATTTTAGTTCTTTTTCATTTTCTGTTCAGTCTCAAAAAGATGCAAATGGTAACATCACTAATAAGGAATTATCTCAATCACCTTCTTTTGGCTTGCTTGAGATACAGGCTAATGTATGGATGATGTGCTATACAGAGCATGAGTACAGAGATAGTAGTTTAATGTCAGAAGACTGACTTGGACTATTTTAGAGATAAATTATATTTGGTAGAATGGGATATAATCTGAAACAGTTGAATTCACTCAATAATCCACTGAATTAGCGGAAAATTGAGTGCAGCGCAGAAGGATTTGTAGAGTCAATGCTTCTATGATTTCAGGTGGATTGTATGGAGATCCATTGCTTTATTTGCCTCCATATTCCAGTGGCATTTAAAGTTTTTGTGATCAGAAACATTAAATTTATTCATGGATAAAAAATATCCTAAGTCTTTCTTAATTTACAGTTGATTTTCTAGTATTCATGAGGTGGTTATAAAGAACTCACAAGAGAAACTTTCTGTGAGTATCTCTCAGTGCAAATGGTTTCAGGTGGAAGTGTATGTTCTGGCACCCTGTGGTTAGTTTTAATGCAGCATAGAGATCTGATCTATAATGCATTGTCTTCAAACTGCTCTCAGGGCACAGTCAGAAAATTGTAGGACAATGTAAAAAAAACACCCAATTCCACTTCTGAAAATTTGTGAAAATAAATCAGATGATCCAAAGCTTTTGGGATTTGTGGCAATAGATTGATGGTGTGAAGGACGATTATAATGTCTTCATGAACCCCAAGGAAGAAGATGTGTTTTAACTGCACCCGAAGTAGCCTGGGCAAGACAGAACCTGATCTGAGGAGAGATGTCTTTATCTTGAGTTTCACCTTTTTTGTTTGTTGTCGATGTCTTTATTTTCATTTGCTGAACTGTGTGCTGCTTCTAGGTTCTTGGAGGTGTTAGCTTTGAACACAAAGGAAGAATCCAGCCTCTTGCTTTGCTTTGTGTATTTCTATCTCTTCTTTGACAACCTTGTGTATGAGTATCACTGCTTTCATTCTGATTTTGCAAGATGACCTTTGTTGCTCTCCTGGCTTTACCGGAGTTAGTTCCAAAAACAAACCTGGAAAAACAAGATCTATGTCAAGTTTGTTTGGTCATCCTGTCTTCAGGGTCTTTAGAGGAGAAGCTGAATGCTAGCGAAGTCCTAGCAGACATGCCTATTAAAGTGGAGCATTCAAACACCTCTAGTAAGGAACAAAATCATAACTTCTTTTAATGGTAGAAAAACCCTCATGATTTGTTTAAAAGAAGGCAGCTTGGGATGCTCTAATAAAGAAATGCTACCCTGAGTTGTAACACATTTAGAATTAATCTCTGCTTGCCCTCCACTTGTTACTCAGAGAAGACAAAAATCTTCCATCTGAGCAGAGCATTATTTTTGGGTTAAGGAGTACAAGATCATGATGTTTTGATGACATAAGAATGTAAATGTGATTTTGAGGTGATTTATGCTTCAGCCAGGTTGTCTGCAGCAGTAGACTTTCCAGGAGAGTGTAAAAAGCTCATTTTTGTGGGTCATAATCATCCATATTTGTCAGCTACTGTACAGCTTTTAGACAGAAGATGTTATTTAATACATAAAACTACACTCCTGCTCACTCTACTGTTTTGTTATTTGCAATACTTTCCACTAGCTCCGGTATTGCTCAGTACTGCCAAGAAAATATTCCTGTTAATGATACTCTATTTTATCTGGCTTAGAGTATGAAACATGCTATAATCCCTGCTTTATGTTAAATTCTGGTTTACGACATTATTTGCAGAAGGTTCCTATGCTATGGAGATCCCTTCTAGTTCTGGTGAGCCTTCTCCCTCCCTCCTGGGAGATGTCAGTAGCCGCCTCCACTCCATGCGCAGCAGGGAGTTACAGGCCTGGGTTTCTGTTTGTTCTCTCTCTTCTCATAACTTTTGAATTTCCACAGTACAGTATTTCCAGACTCACCCATCCACTTCTTTTGTTTTCTATATATTTTATGTTGCCTACTTTATCGCAACCCCCACCTTGGGACTCCTCAACACCATTACCTTGCAGTGACTCCTTCTGGGAGAAGTGGCAACTTGAACAGCTACAGAGTTCCCTTATTGCTGATGCCGGTCAGTGTCCAGTCCCAGGTCAGTGGCATGTCGAATGGACGCCTCAGGTTCCATTCTCCTCCCTCACCTGCACCCCTCGAGACAACTACACCTTTATAAGCCACAAAGAGAACCAACTTATACTGTCTGGGATAGAAACCCTAGGAATTCACCACAAATCCACCACCATGAGCAAAAGCTTTGTGCAAAAGTGTATTGTAGGTACATGGAGCTGTTGCACCAACCTTCACCTGACCTGTTGTTTGATAAAGACACTCTCTTATGCAATTTACTTGTCTCTGCAATAAAAGGGGGATTTATTGTGGAGTACCTGAAATACACTAATGTTGGCCTTTTGTTTCTGTATTTTCCTAGGCAATCACTCAGGCGTGGTTTTGAGCATCAACTCCAGAGAGATGCACAGTTACCTGGTTAGCTGATATTTACAGCTGAACACAAAAACCGAAAGACTCTTCTCTGTACCGTTCTATTTTTCCCTGGTGATGTCCCAAAATTGCAAATATGGCTGTAAATGCTGATGGAGAGGAGGTTTCTTATCAGTCCTGTGGAAAAAAGCATCCATCATCAGTTACCAAGGGCGAAGGATAACATGTCTTGTGTTCACTCTATGGCCTGGGAACTCATTAGGATTGAAACGCAAACTATGGTAGCAAATTTGTAGCCCTAGGCACCTTCAATGCCACCTTGTTTCTTTTCTGTATGTATATGCTCTATTTCTTTATGTTTATTTTTAGAATGATTGACTGTAACTTTTTAATTATATTTTTAATTGAGGTATTCAGTGGAAGGCTGGGAGTCTTCAGCCCAAAAAGTTGATTTTTACACGAGTGACTAGACCAGAACAGATGGTTGGTTGATCACAATGACAATTTTTTTAGGAGGGCAAGTGTTTCTGTATGGGGAAAGGACTGAGTGAGAGACAAATGCACTCCTAGTTGAGACAAGCTCTTAACTTAAACATGTATGAGACAATCTAACAAATTTAGGCTTAGGCCCTTCTGAGGATTAAAGGAAGTAAAATGTTAATTAGGATATCTCATAATATACAATAATGCTCTTGTAAGTGTAGCAAGTCCTGACAAGCTATCAGCACCAGTATCTCCCCCAGTCCCACAACATGTGAAAGAAAAACACCAGCTCGATGCTATTTCCAGACCAGGTGCCTTCACTTGCCGACAGTCATTTTAGTTGCTCTTTTCTTTTCTCCTGAGAGAGCCCTGCTAGGATGATGGCAGCTGCCAGATGAGTTATCCCGTTAAACCCTAGGCTGGTGGCCTGTCTCTTTTTAACTTTCCAGAGAGTGTAAATATCTCTTTTACAGAGCTTTCTTTGTATGGTTATTTTCTTAAAACGTCCGATAAGGGCAGCTGTGCCAGGTGGGTCAGAGTTCTGCTCTGGGAAGGGCTGGGCAGCACTGCCATCTCCTTCCCATGGCATCCCTCTTTGGGATTTTCTCTGGCATTTGCCCTTGCTGGTGGGAGTGGGCAAACCTCACCTGACCTTTTCTGCTTGGGTTGGTTTGACAATCCAAAGGGTCATTGGGATGATGGGAAGGGATTTAGGGCTTCCTGTGTCCTTCCCATCACCACAGGATGTCTCTCAGTCCCTACCACCACAGGCCCCTTTTTCTGCAGGGAGGGCTGCAGAAGGCTCTGTAGGAGCTGCCTGCAGAAAGGCTTGTGAGTCCTTCTTTCCTAATCCCAGCTTTGCTGGTTGGGTCAGAGTTTCCTAGTCTCAACCTCTGCATCCCTAGGGAATGGCAATGCAGTGTGAATCCACACTCCTCTTGTCTTTTCTCTGTGGTTTCTTTTAGCCATGTAGAAAACCAAGTGTGGTGTGGCAAGTTTAAATGTCTGGCATCCTGTGTGTCCCAGCTGCCTGGGACTAGGATGCTTCTCTCAGAAACCTATATAATCTCTTCACTTTTTGCCTTTGATAGAGAATAAATAACTCTGTACTCACTGAATGTCATACTGAGGCTAGTGACAAGCTCGCACACCATCTTGTTTGAGAAGGATACAGATAGTGCATCATCCAGAATATGCAAACAGAAAATAATGAATGCTAGTCAAATAGAAAAGAACTGTCTTAAAATCAGTGTATGCATTGGAATCATTCTTCCATGTAGAATATAGAGCATATTATCGTCAAATGCAGCAGATTGGGATGTAGTAATTCAGTGTAGTACTATAGGCTCTCACGAACCCCATAGGATGTATGTGTAAAGCACAAGAAAATCTAGATTATAAACTTACTGTAAGGAACTAGGTGGAAAAGTTAGGGTGAAGATTCTGAAAAGCACTTGCAAACCGCTCAGGAAAATAATTACAAAAATTGTTCTAAAAATTTCTGCTGATTGAGTTATATAGTGCCATGTAAACTTGTTAAGAGAGAAACAATGCCCTGGCTGACTATTGTATGCCAGATTGTGGAAATCCAAGGTGTTAAATGTATCTGAGTCTGGGTTTCTTGAAGAGAAGAGCATGTATAAAACATGCTGTGAATTGGAAACTCTTGGGATCATTGCACCAGGGGCTTTCCCTGCTCACCAGCTCTTCTTGCTTTTTCTAGTAGAAATGAGCTGGAGCAGAGAATAAAATAACTTTGCAAATATCTTTACTTGTTCCTGTAAAATAAATCTGAAATAGGTTGTTTGAATAGGGCAGGTGAGTGACAAACCAGCTTCATCGACAAGGAATGGGATGGAAGCTCCAGCTTGGGCTTGTTCTCACATGGTGAGTCTGATTGGCAAAGGACTCTGTTGGAACTAGGTCACACATTAATTTATGCTTTAACAGCTACTTTTATACATTTAATTCAGGGTGATTTGTGTCTCTTATCACAGGAGTCTTTTGAAACACAGTAGAATATTTAACTGCTTGGTTCTCTAATTAACATTTAGCACAATGTAGTGCCTGTAATAATTTTTTTCAATGCTTATTAATTTGATTCATGCAGCACTCTGGTTTGTGAAGTTGGTTTGTCATGTCTTAAAAACACTGTTTTCTAAAGACATGTTGGTATTGCCATAACTGTGTTAATAATACCCAGCAGATAATAAAGGAAGCCTTTGATTTCCTCACAAGAATAATTTTTAAATGAATTATTCTAAAACTGAGAAAGTACTATTACCGTTTTCTCATTCATGGTGTCTTGGTTTATCTGTAAATGAAAAGATTCACTAGTGCTGGTTCTCAAATCTCATTAACTCCATCCATGATATCTTAACTTTTTTATCCTTTATATGTATCTAAAATCTGATACATTATTCAGAAACACAAAGTTGCTTCTATGCACAAGTGCTAGTCACACACGTGTGCATGCACACATGCAGTATTTGTACATATCTTAGTTAAATTTTTTAGTGGTGATGTGGTGGCTAAGAAACAGAGGATGATTGTCAGATACCTGGATTCTGTACCCAGACTGAGCAAGTTACTTCCCTTGTGTCGCTCCAGTTTCCTCACCTATAAAATGGGGCTGATAGTAATTACCTACCTCACAGGGGTATTGTGAGGCTAAATTAATTACTGTTTGTTCAGGATCATCAGAGCAAAGGAGTTTTGTGAGCATAAATTATTAATGGTTTAACTTTCTTTGTTTTACTTGTAATTATCACTGTTCTTAAAAATTCTGTACTGAAACCAGCTGCAATTATGTATAAAAGTAAAAAATGCGTAATCCAAAAAAGGTGCATCACTGGTGAAAAAGAAAAAAAGATAATTTTATTTAAACACTGCTATTGGAACATACTGTTATGGGATAGCACTGCAACATTGGCTGTGATTTTGCTGTTACACACTAGTATTGTCAACTCTTCTGCATTGTTATTTGATCAATAACCTTATAAAAATGGGTACAATGATATTTATCAGCACTGATATTGAACTATACTGAATCCAAAAAAAACTGGCGGTGTACTGGCCTCACTGGCCTCTTTTGGCCTTCTTAAAATCTGATGTATTTGCAATTTCAAAAACACTCTCTACTTTTCAGAGCGCTCCAAGCAGTATGATCTGAAGCATTTCAATAGAGCCATCAAGATTTACAGCTATTATCTTTGCTTTCTCTTTTGACATTGAATGTTTTATATGGCTTTGGAACAGCCCATCCATATAGAGTATTCAGAAATGCTCAGAGGACATTTAGGGAAAATGCACACAATGTTAATTAATTTTTCAACAATATAAGCAATATAAACCACTGTATATTTTTATACTCTTTTGAAGAGGGTGGTGGAAATGACTATGAAGAAATAGAAAGTACCAGCCTGAGGCAAGATGTTGTTGTTATCCACAATTCACATCCAATTTCTTGGAACTCTTTTATGATATTCTCATTGAATTATATCCTTCTTGATGAGTTTTCTTCATTCAATGACCAGTGTAATGAAGAGTCAGCTGTTTATTCATATAAAGTAAATTATTTGTTAACTAACTATCCTGTAGAAAAAGACAAATCAGTGCTTTGCCATTAGTAGTTCCTAGTGCAAAGCAGGTTTCATCTGACATGATTATCATGGTTAGCTGAGTTTTCAGTCCAATGAGACCTTTTAGTGGGGAGAGTCTACTACTGTATGCACTTATATTTACTAGAGGTCAATAGAATGGAACTGCAGCAATTTCCATCCTCCTTACACAAATACGTGCTCAAAGAAATCTTTATAAGAAATTAAATACATGCATTTGGTTGCAGTAGCTTTTTGATGATGAACCAGAGGTTCTGATAAGTTTTGAATTTCTAGTGTTATTTCAAGTCAATGTTTCTAAGTAGATAGAATCGATGACTATTTTAGTCATAGATTGTTTCCTATGTTTCCTACTAAAAAAGTTTTGTAATTTTCATTAATGAGACTTTGGGGGAAAAGAGAGACTAAACGTTTTATTTCATTGCACAGTCCATGCCAGTTGGAGTTACTATAGTTGTTTTATGGTATATTGATTGATACCACTGTATTGTTTCCATATTCATTTTTATTTCATCATTTTAGATGAAAGTAAGTGCCCGTTTCTCTCAAAATATTGGATTACCACCAGGATGAAATTTATAAGCATTTACCTTTATAAATCTTGAGTTTTGAGTTGCGGAATTTTGTTTTGTCTTTTAAGTCCATCCAAAAATCTGCTTCGTGGCTCGTTTTCTCTCTTTTAGTCCCAGTTGCACATTGCTTCTACAACTTTCTTCAAGAGATTGGCACATAGCCAGTACTAGTCTGAGAAAACCTAAAACTTTCATTAGAATGGCATTTAACTGACTATAGGTAAGGTCTGCTCAGATAATTTTCTTCATGTTAAGTTTGTATTTTCATGTTTGGTATTTGCTTTCAGTATCTTAGCATTTTCCCTCTCAGTGCCATTTAAATGAATTTTTATTCCTGTAAGTGTTTTACTTATTTTTAGACTATAATCATCAAAGTGTCACCTCAGACCCCTGGTTAGCTTTTGCAATTAATAGCCTAACCCTGCAGTCTTTGGGGAATGTCAAGCTGTGCCCTCTCAAATTTTTAATCTTCTGTCCTAAGCCAGCCCTTCTACCCAGCTGATCACCTCAGCAGCATTGCCTCCAGTTGTGTGTGCACGCTCAGACTGGAGAGGCTGCAGAAGGATTGCTCCATGTTGAGACAGCCTAGAACAGCCCATTTCCCAGATCTGGATGGGAATGTCTGTCATGCAGACAAAGCTCTTATTTGTTCTTTCTTTTCAAGTGTTTCGCATAAGTAGAGAGGGTGCGTAAAACTGGGGAAAGAAGAACCTGTAATGGTACTTCAGGCTGCTCTGGAGGCTAAAGAATGCATCCTCTTGGAATATTTTTCCATTGAAATTGATACGTACAGGGAAGTTAGTTTCATGATTTTTAATATGAGATCTCATTTCTGTAAGTCTTCAGTCACAGCTTTTTCCTCCTGTTAAATGGAGTAGCAAATTACTTAAATTATGAATTGTGGAGCCATGTATGACTTCCATTCTTTTCAACCCTTTTTTTTTTTTTTTTTCCTTATGTGAAGCTTGTCAGCATTACTTTTTCCAGCTAATTTATACGCTAGTAGCTGAGTTGATCTTCTGTAAGACAGTACCTAACATAATAAATACTGGAAGGCTTAGCAATATGTATTCTGAAATACAGCCACATAGCTGTGTGAAAAAATCCTTATCAAAATGATCAAAGTGCTGTTATGGTTTGCATTAAATACTTTTTAATAGTATCTCTAAAAATACATACTCTTAATTGCAAACTCTTTGCCTCTCTCTCCTTCCAAATTGATTTTCTTAAAGAAGCAACATTTACTAGCCTTGGAAGGAAGTGCGTTCTTTCCCTTACACAAGTAATTTTGCTTAATATTTTTTCCTCACAACACTCGCATTTCACACAAACTTCATCTGTTTTGATCAGCCTTGATTTCTGAGTTTCTGTAGAATTTTGCATCTTTACCCTGATTACTTGCAATACAGTGGACATAAAGCCCTGTTGAGCAGCAATAATACAAGCCGCAGTACCTGGCACTGCTTGAATAATATGCCTTTTTTGCACGTATTTTTAATGATATAATGAGTATATTAATCACTAGGAAGGCCAGGCATTCCAAATAACTTTCTTAGCATGTCTTATATTTCTATATTATTTGTTGCTAATTTTAGCCAGCTTTTGATACTTATATTTAGTTCTTACTGACAGTGTCTGCTCTTGCAGATCAAAGCAAATGAATTGGCTTATTCACTTTTTAGAAAAAGTATTAATTCACGCTGCTTATTGATTAAAAGAGTTTAAAAAGGAAATCTTTCTGAAATGGTGAAAGAGATATTTTTTGATGAGGACAGCTCATACAGGAAAACAGCAGGCTTATATCCATATGGCTTTTGAGATATTCTTGTTATGGATTTTGAATAGAAAGGACTGCAGAAGGAGTGTAACCCCAAACTTCAGTAACATGCACATAGGCAGTTTGCAAATGGTAAAACTAGTCCAAAGGAGAATATTGTAATATACCACCTCTATGTATCAGGTTCACATGAGGGCCTTTAAATGTTTAAAATTAAATACCTTCACAAACAAGATGCACAGGGAAGTGCCAAATTCAGTGGCTCCATTTACTTGTGAATACACTCCTCTCTTTGGGGTTAATCTTTTGAGATGCTGAAGTAGCAAAGTAACTGTTCATGAAGTGATCTGCATTGTTTAATGCTTCCAAATCTTTGCCAAGTAGTTTGTGAAACTATAGGAAAGAAAGAAAAAAAACCCAACAAAAAACAAAAAGCCTGAATTTCCACTCTTTTCTGTTTCTCCTCCTTTCCCCCCCACCCCTTCTTTTGCAGTCCTTCTGTTCTCTTTCATTATTGCTGCTGTTTGTGGCTCTGCCTTGCCTGGCTTCTCCAGATGACAGCTCTCTACAGTCCACTTTTTCTTCCTTGCTTTTTGTTCTGCTTTATGTTACTGTGTTTTTATTTGGATATGCACCCTACTGTGTCCCAATTGATAGGAAGAAGAATTACACTCTCTTCCCCATTCCTGCCTCTCCTCTAAGCTCTGCTGTATTATCTGAGTCGATGAGGCTCTCTGTGGTTTGTGTCACTGCAGTCCATCCTTCCTGTTTCTTTCCTTCTTAGGAACTTTTAATCCTTTCAGCTTCAATTTTGGCTCTCATTTTCTCCAAATCTTTATGGAACTCTTATCTTTTGCCTTTCAAGAACTTCTCTCAGATGTTCGTCCCACGGAGCACATGCTTCTGGTTTGAGATGTGGATGAGTATTATACTCCCTGAAAGAATAAAAACCAGCATTTCCTCTCTCACCAGTGTATATATTGATTTTACCACTGCTCTGTAGTGAAATTATGTATTTAATTGGCAGAGATGGTTATCTGTTATCTCCCAAATATCTTCCTCTGCCTCCTTTTGGGCTGCAGGCCAAGACATGGTGTTCCCATGAGTTTCCTGGACCCCATAGCAAGCGCTGGCTTGCTTTGCCAGCCTTGCAGTCTGACAGGTACAGAATTGAAGTGAGGTTGGGTAGAGACACCTTCCCAGACCACTGGGCTGCATTTGTATTTCTTTATGGGGTATGCTGAGACCCAAGCTCAGACACAGCCTTTTAGAGAAATTGTTACAACCCAAAGCTGAAGGAAAGAGAATTCTTTGTTAATAGAGGGCCAGGAGCAATTTGACTTGACAGGTTTATGGAATGGGTCTGTATGAAACCTTTCCTAGAGGCCAGGGAAAATGGCTAGGATTCAAGTTCCATAAAATACACATTTAAGCAAAGTCACCAGATAGATTTGGCAGAATCATCATGCTGGAGGAGCTGGGTGAATTTAATGGTAGTAAGATCATCGAAAAGCTCAGCGGTATCTTGGAAGGGTACAGCCTGTCTTAGGGAGTGTAAATGAGAGATGTGAGAGGGAGGGGAGCACAGGACTGAACAGGACAAGGAAGAGCAGGGAGAAAGTCAGTGTTACCAGTGTGTATGGTTTTACCACATGTTGTTGATTTTGTTTAGCTTAAGTCTTGAAGCTTACTTTAATTTGTAATGGCAACTATTTAATTTTGTTGGTTGCATGCAGAGACTTTAAACCATGAGTCTAAATTGATGCAGTATGAGGAACATGCAAAATTATCACCATCTCTGCCTCTAATTTAAGACAGATCTGACTTGCAACATCCCACCTGAGGTGCCTGGAAAAGATGTTGCTTTCAGAGCTGAGATGCCTGTATGTGTGCTCCAGATGATTGTGGGTCATTTGCTAATGGTGTTTCTCCCTAGCAGAGCACTGAGCTAGGAGACAAGGGAAAAGAGTAATTTTATGGAGTCTGTGTCTTGCATTTATACTGTTTAAACGTAATTTGCTAGAATGCCTCTATGAGCTGTAATTTTATAATGTTTAAAGAAGATGAATGGAGCTGGTGTAATATTCCTGAGGGTAAACACCAGTGACTGGAGTTTACTGAACATGTGACTAGAAATTTTAATTTTAGGAACAGAGAGTTCCTCCATTTCATATACACACCAGGCCTTTGAGTACAGGTCCTTTTCTTTCATTTGTCACTGACAGGCTGTGATTTATTTTCTCATGGGTGTAAAGTCATGAGTTGCGCGTGCTGCAGTGCAGAAGGCTCTGGAGGGAAAACATAATCAAATGGAGAAGTATACTTAAATTCTCCTCTCTTGATCCCAGTCTTCTCTGAGTTGCTTTTGTCTGATTGTCTTTCTGCCAATAAACTGGGTTGATGTTAAAAGGTGATTAACTAATTTTCATCCTCTTCTGTGTGGCTGAGGAAAAAATAAATGCAAGAAGTTTGCAGAGGAATAGCAGATTGGAAGAAGATGGGGAACTTGATCATCTGGCAGAGTGCTTTGGGAAGCTGCCACTTTTTATGTTTAATTTACACTTATTTTTACAAATATGTGCAGTGCCTGTGATTTACCTTTCCACTAAACTTTGATAGGTTTCTTTGCAGAAGGTGGTTTTAAAGAATACCACCCTAGTGTATTGCAAGTGTGGGTTTAGGAGGCATGAAGTGTTGCCCTTCCTCACCTCAATACAATTAACTTGGTGTAATTGCTCTGTATTTATGCAGCAGTGCTAGGAATATTGCTTCATCCTAGATTGGAGGAATATTTGGAGAGATGAGAGCTGGAATGGGAGAATTTGCCTTTTTAGGAGTAAAGGATGGAAGCCAGCTTATTTAAGTGCATCTGTGGCTGTTCCAGCACAGGTGGGTGCAAAATCTCTTAATCCAGATACAGACAGATAAATATAGATTTTGCTGGCATTACCCATGAAAACAAAAGGAGAAAAAAATAGTAATTAAACCAAGTCTAAACAATATTTTGTGGCTAATTGGAGCTGCAGCTCTTGGTAAGTATATGAAAACCTATCAAATAAAAACTAGATGACACATGTCCTGTGAAGATTCACAAAGCATGTGTTGCTACCCTATTAATGTGGAACATTGTTTATCTGGCATTGCAGGGCCAAATTCTACCCTAATTTATGGCCATGCTGTTCCACAGACGTTGTCAGTTCAGCTTTGTGTTACAGAAAAATTTCATCCACAGTGAATTTGAAAAGCAACTGCAGGTTAAAATCAGTCTTCTCAATGCATCTGTGCTTACACAGGTTACTGACTGATTTTCACCATAATTTTTATTCCCATTGCTAGCATGAGAGTTCTTTGGATAGATGTAAGCTAATTACAACCAAGGTAGAACTTGATTTTTTAATTGCTTCTGACTGCTTGGTCAGCCAATGGTTAACACTGTATCCAAGTGGATTTTTGACCAAGGGGTTATTCCACTCCATGTGAAGGTTCTTAGCAGTCTGATCAGTATGCTATAACCCCTACCTTTAACAGACACGACTACACAGTCCTCTCTTTCTGCCTTTGCACATTCTAGTATTTGTGAAAACAGAACATGCCTTCTCCTAATTTTGTTTCAGGTGACCTTGACTTTAAGCAGGTTTCTTTGTATACAGTAACAGGGCTCAAGTGGAGAATTAAATAAATCCATAACTGGTGCATTGTCATAAATGGGGAAAAGTGTTATTTGTATATTTTTGTAAATATGTAACATTTAATGGCAGTTTTGTAGTGACGTGCTGTTTTTGAGAAAAAGAAACAAATATATGTTTGAATATGCTTGACGTAACACTTAACTGTGATTCAATTGCACAAGTAATAGCTTAATGAGAAAGTCTTGTGCAATATGTAGTGCACACACATAACCAAGTATCTGTTAGCGATCCACAAGCAAGTTTTTGGCAACTTTTAACAATGCTGATGAACTGTGCAGTACAGATTATCACGGTCCCTTTCAGCTTCCAAACATGTAGCAGGCAAACTACTGTATACGTACCTGTGTACTCCACTGCATCCAAAGGTATGCATTTGTCCTGAGAACCTGCAGTCCAGGTTTTTCTTTAATAAAATTTGGTTCTAAACTATTGGCTGCTTTGTTTTCCTTTTAAAGCTTTTCATGGGGTTTCTGAAGGAGAAACGGCTTAACCAGTCTCCAGAGTTTGTGTCTGTATTTAGCAGCAAACTACTCAACTCAGTAACGCTGAGCTCAAAGGCTGCAGCAAACCTTCGTCCTCCTCCTCTTTAGCCTCTCCCCTTCATCCTCCTGCACTGCAGCTCGACCCCATTCCTGGGGAGAAAGGGAAAAGTCCTTTTTCCTTTTCCCTGGGAGTTGGGTTGCTGCAGTGTAACTGGTGGAGGGTGACATCCTGTGGTGAGATGGAAGCCGTGCAGCTGCTGTTCCAAAAGTCACTGAATCAGGGGCTCTGTATTTCTCTCTAGCTAAAGAATTCCGTAGGTCTCAGCCTTGATCTCTCTAGAACAGAGCGCCATCAACAGAACAAAGGTATGTGTGTTCTGCCCTTCCTGTGCCTTTATTCCCATCTTTATTTTTTTTTCTTTTTATTAGTTGCCCTTCCTTTACCCCACTCTTTTCCTAAGGAGTTGTCTGTGTGTAGAAGCTGCATTCTCTTTGCAAATTTGAGGGGTCTGCAAGTCAAAATTAGCCCTTAAGCTGGATGTGGCTGTGTGCAAGGATCAGGCCCTGACTCAAACTGAGCTACAAACTATATTTGATCATATACAAAACCAGCAAAACCTAAATCCTCAGAATTATGCCCACTGGACATGCCCAGCTACTACATATATTTATTTCACTCTGCCTGAAGTCTTTGGAAATGAAATGCAAAATTATATAGTGTATTTCTATAAAGTCTTGGCCTTAATATCCTAAAGATTTTCTACTGGTCCTGGCAAGTGCTCTCCATCTTTGCGAAGATTCTGAATTGCTGAAGTCAGAATATGCCTTGCATCTCTACAGACTGGGCATTCCTTCCTGCTTCAAGGTTTAGAGATGAGCTGCTTTTGGTGTAGCTCATATTTCAGGCTGGAATGGAGTTTCTGGTTTGCTGAGAGGTGGGTGCTGCTATGTAGCTTGGTGTCTTCCCATGGAAAGTCTGACACTGATAGAATAAAAACTCAATGGTTCTTTTCACTGCCTGTTGCCCACAACAGGGAAGAACAGAGATGTTGCTAATTGTTGTGGTTGTGGATGTGCAATGTGAAGTCTTATTGAACCTCATACTGGAATAAAGCAGCAACATGAATTATTATCGATCAATTTTTTAATTACCTATACAAATTTTATAGACTGCAATGAAGCTTTAATAGGACCACAAATGGATTATTTATTCACAGAGTGGCTATATTTGAGGATATAAAGATGGATAATTAAAAGGAAAAATAATTCAGACAAGATTAAACTGAATTTTCTTGGTCTGCCTTAGTTCAGCAAACCATGCTAAATGTGAGGTTGCGTGCAGCAATGAAGCTTGAGGCTTCCCCTACTTGTGTAGCTCAGCTAGGAAACATTGCAATTTGTCATTTTGCATTCTCTAATCCTATATTGTGGCTAGCTGAGACTTTAAAGTGTAGTTCTTCTCTACAAAAGCAGACTGTTGAATCTCAAATGACATCTCATTTTCCAAATTTAGTGCTCTTCTATAAATAAAAGCAAAACTCAAAGAAATTCTAAAGTCTCTTACTTTTAATGATGTTCCAATAGTTCTTTCCAATGAAAGCTCCTGATTTGGAAGGTCAGGAGTGAGAATAGACACAGACAAGCTGTTCCCATAAATGAGACACCAAATAAAATGTGCTAATACTTAACCTGAAGGGCTGCTTTACTTCAGAACCTGATTTCCATGGAAAGAAAAGAATTATTGCTTCACTTCTGTCTCCTTTGCTGTCGTCATCAAAGTCCTATTAATTGCTATACTATTTTGAAGCTTGACTGGTTTCAACATCATAAGTCATGCCTCTATAATCAAACTTCTGAAGCATAAACAACAGCCAATATTTTTCCCATTTTATCAATTTTTTTGGTTTTGTTTTTGTGATTATGCCTTGAAATGTGTTTTGCTTTCTTATGGATCCAGCTGCTGTGGAGAAAATGTCACTGTACTTTAATCATCATCGTTTTCAAAAGCTGAAGCAAAATATTACAAATGCTGCATAGTGTATTTTGGAAGTGATAAAAGGGGGTCCATTCTTGCCATTACATCATCATAGCAAAAGCTGATCTCAAAAAAAATTCAGAATCAGCAATACATGCCAAAAGGCAGGATAAAAAGTAAAAATTCTAAGGAATAATTCAGTGAAAGCAATTAACAGTCTATTTAAAAAATAGTAATTAAACCAGGAATTAAGCTCATGTTCAGCTCAGGACCATGTAGGTATAACTCTGCTGGTTCTACAAAATCTGACTACTGATGAGGAATACCCTTAATAAGATTTAATATTTTGTTATCTAATAAATTGTGAAGGAATAATTTTGCATTGCCTTGATCTTAAAAGAGAGATGCTTGTTTTAGAAGTCAGTTTGAAAATAATATGATACACTGCTTTTACACAGAAGGGAATGTTTTTGTAACCGCTGGTGTGAAAAAAACTAATTTTTCTATGAAAGAAAACTGCTTCATTTATCAGTAGCAATATGTCAGAGGAGCAGAGGAAAGCACACAAAGACACTTAAACAGAACACACTTCCAGCCACAGCCTCCCAGGAGCTGGACTTTTCTGCTTTGAAGCAGAGGGAGCTTTGTGTTTGATAGCTTTAAGTAATTACTTTCTGCCATGAATTTGGTTTATTGTTTATGGACCCATATAAGCTTTTAGCATCAATAAAATTCTGTAACAAGTTCTGTAGCTGAATTGGGCAGTTGTTTTGAACCTGATCATTAATTTTGATACCCTCACTGCTTGTACTGTTAGTGGCAGGGACTATTTTGTTTCCCCATTTTTGTAACCTGTTAACACAGTCCCCTCCTCAAGATTGATTTTTTTTTTTTTCACACTGGCATGACCTTATCTTTAATTTTCCCTTGAACTTCATTGTAATATGAATAGGAGTTTTCCTTGTCTGAAGGGATTGCTGTGTCCCTTGTACCATCACCCACAGAGTTTATCTATTTATGGCAGTCAGTGCCCAGACTTTGGGTAATGTTGTATAGGTCCAAAAGCAGATGATAGAGACACTAGCAATGCAGGTGGTTTTCAGGTTTTGTGAATCAGACAGAGCCTGGAGATACTTGCTGCATTTTAGACAGGATTATGACAGGTTTCTTTTTTTTTAATTTTTCCTGTTGTGT
Organism: Pycnonotus jocosus; assembly: GCA_013400435.1. Lineage (NCBI taxonomy): Eukaryota > Metazoa > Chordata > Aves > Passeriformes > Pycnonotidae > Pycnonotus > Pycnonotus jocosus. The sequence continues at coordinate 74,961 of VWYP01006740.1, forward strand.
TTTTAGGTTTTGTTTGTTTTCATTTATTTTTTGTCTATAATTGCTGTTATTATGCAGTACATGGACCTACCTATTATATCTCCATTATGATCTTGGAGGCTGTAACTACAGAAAAGAAACCAATTAACTACTTCAGACTACTTCTTCCCTCAGTTTGGGAAAATGAAATGTATAGTCTACTTAAGGTTTCTACTTTATAAATTTGGTAATAATTGTGGTGTAACAGGAGCAAGAGCAAAATCTAAGAAAAGCAGCAAGGAGTAATTACAGCTTAACAGTTCTCAATCTCATCTGTCAGTCATCTATAAGAAATTGCTACATTCATCTTCAAGTAGCCTGATAATCAGCTCAGTTTAATTTTAATCCACTTTCATTTCTTAGAGGCAATTTTTAATGTTCTACATATTGCATAATTTATTAGTGGAGTTGACATCTAAGCAAACTGGAGCAGATGCAACAGGCAAGTGGGAAGTGCTGCTGTGAGCTCTAAATACATCAAATTCCACATTCCCATTGCCAAGAGAGTACTTAGGCTGCATTCAGGTTGCAGGAGGTCATCACTCAGTTAAGTGGGGGTATAACTGATACCAAAAAATACTCATGATAATGTCCAAACAGTTTTCAGCTGACTGGCACAGGAGAATGGTTCTCAGCTGAGGCCAGCTATTGCAGACCTGCTGAGGTGCCATCTAACAGCCTCAAGGTGCTCCTTGAACTGACAAACACCAAGAAACAACAATGCAAATCCTTCTTTTTTGACAGGTAAGTTTATTAATAATGGTCTCGGATCTGTCGCACCTACCAGGTGCCAGTCTTTTTTCACACTTTGCAAGAATTTCTGAAGAATAAACTAGAAAGGCATAAAGTTAGTTGAAGCTACTGAGACACACATTTGAAGGTGAGTCTATTTTGGACTTTTGTTTTTGTTTTGTTTTGTTTTTTTTTAAACAGAAGTCATGATGAATGTGTGTCAAAAAAACTTAAATACACTGAGAAATACAGTAGAAAGGCTATATTTACAGTCAATTGTAATGGGCACTGCCAACATATCCAATAACAAAAATAAAACAAAACCTTTTTTTTCATGTTTCTATCATGCTTTTTTCACAGATTTTTTTTTAAATATGATTTTGTTTTTTAAAAAATACAATAAGGAAATAATTACATTCTTAATATGAGAACATTATCATACAACATACACCCTGGGCCAATTAATTTGAAAGTGTCTAACAAAACTTGATACTAAATTAATATTCTCCATTTGAAAAATCAAATTGCCACAATCATCTTATTAAAAAAATGCCCCTGATCCCCCAAAGTTACAAGCTGGGTTTTTTATAAAACAAAACATCACCCATTGAAAAAACAAACAAACAAAAAAACAATTTAAAAAAAGCACCTGGTAGAGTAACAGGCATTTGGTGAGGAAGCGCAAGTGTAACATTTTCATAGAAGACATAGAAATGGTTCAAAATACAAGAGTTTTCCTTTAAAACAGAAGTCATGCTGCTCTGTGGCTGAGTTTGCCTGGTGATCCTGAAATCTAAAAACGGTGAAAATACAAGCTCTGTCGCTCTTTATAAAAAATTGTGCAGCAATAGTGCTATTCAAGGCAACAGAGTACATTTCACAGCACTGAGAGTGGTCTATAGAGAGGTTATTTCCCAATCTTTTTGGTTTTCCTCCTTTCAAAACCTTGGCTCTTATATAGAATAGACTAAAGTGGTGGTGGTGGCTTTGTGGAGTCTTTGCTGGAGGAAGAGTGAAAGATGTTTAGTTCAGGTGGCAGCCCCTGTGCAGCAGGTGCTATAGGTGCTGAGGGAGACCTGCACCTACAGCAGAGCTGAAGGAAGGCTGCACCACACAATTTCTGTCTGCCTGGGCAGAGATTTACACACCTTCCTCAGGCATAGATCCTGCCCTTGCCAAGGAGTTTTTTCTTTTTTTTCTACCATGGGATAAGGGGGTGGAAAGAGACAATGCCAATATTGGGTAAACAAGACAAGTGATCTGGCTTTTGGCTACTCTGCATTACTTGATGAGGGACCACTTCTTAATGGCAACTGTTACATCATTGCTAACATTGACTAGAAGCCTAATTTGCATTATAAATATGTACAGATATAAATTAAATATTTATTGAAATATACAAATAAATAACTTAATTTGAAATAAAAAGCCTAAATGAACTTTTGCTTCAAATTTGATTCTGCTATTATTTATGGGAATTTGATGGTGTTTAGTCCATAGTCATACAGTACAGAATGTGCCCTCTAGTTAGAGAGTTAATAAGTGACCTAAACTAATATTTAAAAATTGTGTTTTCAATGAAAACCACACTGACACTTGCTTTCCTACTGTATCTGCATTCCTGTGGCACTTTGTACCAAGTACAGTCACAAGAAGCAAAGAGCATTTTCTCATTCTGGGCCCCATTTCTGCACTGCTGAGGTCAGTGGGATCCCTGGCCCTAAATGCATTTGGGAACAGGACACAGCCCTGGCTCCTGTCAGCTGTCAGGTCTTTGTGATAGCTCTGTGCCTTCAAATCCCACAAACTCCTGCAGGAAGTCCTCTGGCATCCAGCTCAGCTGACAATCCCAGTGTATCCTCCAGGAGTTGCACACACCCATTCCTGAAGGTAAGAGATAATCTGCAGGCTTGGCCATAAAAGGATGTGATCCTTGATAACTGCTGTCTTGCCAACTACTGTGATTTTAATTGCAGTCTTAACTAATTATGAAGACTCCAGCCCTTACATGTGTGATTAAAATACTATTCATATTATGAGGTAATTTTTTAAATTAATTTTCTACTCCTCACAGTTGAGGAGGAAAAATATCTTTCGAGTATGATTGAAAGCTCTCCAAAGGCTTAAAAAAAACAGAAGAGAAAAACTTAAAAGAAGCCATCTTATTATACATTCTCCCCCCAACCCCCTTCTGATTTTTTAAAACCAATCTTGAGATTTTGAAGGGCTTCAGTGGCAGTTTACTGCATGTAATTTCTTGGGAATGACATGGATGGAGACAAAGAAAAACAGATTTTTATATGTTTACAGACTAAAATGCAAGATGCTCTTTCCTAGTAAACAGAAATGGACTCCTGTTTGAAAAAATCCCCAATTATTTGTTCAACTGTTTATAAAAGAGTCAAAAATTATCACCTTTTCAGTCCATCTTCCTCAAAAATAATAGCTGAGGTCTGAAAAGACAAAGGAAACTAAGTACAGCAGTGTTCTATACCTCAAGTTCAACAATAGTATTTTATAAAAAACAAGACTGCATAAGTTATTCTGAGTTGCCATGATCTGTTGAGGACTAATTGCGATTGTTTTCTTTTTGTTCTTCAAAATGTATAGAAAAGAAGCAGTATCTAAAAATACCTGTTTGCCTTTTAAAAAAATCAGGAACAAGTCATAGTTCAAGAACATGACCTTTGAAAATGACTGGTGCTTCAGAACAGCAATAAAGAGAACATACAAAAATGCATCTGTCTCGAAGTTTGGTAGCTTTTTATCTCCCAATGACAAAAGCATCTGTCTAAAAGGCATCCCAAAAGGCTTCACCAATGAGTCGTTGTCATGGCACGGAGGGCGGTGGCCCTGCAGGGCTCCTGGGCAGAGCAGGCACTGCTGCTTCTGTGAGCACATTGCTTCAGTTTTGTTTTGCCATGTGAGCAGCTACCAGCACAGCCTCTGCTGAGGACTCAGAACTGCTCTGTGGCAGAGTTCAGTGGGCAGTTTTAACCTCTAAGAGTCAAGATTTCACACCAGTCTTCAGCAGTGTTCCGGTTGTCTGATGCACTACAATGAACACTGCTTGTTCTCTGCTGGTTCAGCAAAGTAAACTTTCAACTGTGACTTTATGCTCCTTTTTAATTCCTATGGTTGGGGTTTTTTTGGTTTTCACTTTCTTTACCAGTGAAGTTGGAAACAAGGAGTTACAGCTAATAAAACGGGGCACACGTAGTTACACAGCAATACAGTAGAGGGAATACAGGCAAATTAGCGCCAAGCTACCATTAATTTAACAGAGTTATAAAACTTCTCATGTTTCATCACTTGATGTGACCTTTCAGGTGAGTCCTTTGCAGCCTATGTCTTGGTCTGTAGTAGGTAAGGCCTTTATGGAGAGTGAGTGGCTTTGCTATGTTTATGTTCCATTTTTCATCTCCCATTCCTGGAAAGGGGGAAATAAAAAAGATACAGAAAATGTTAAAAGAAATCAGGATATTTCACTGATGTCATTGCATCTGCTAAGCCACAACTGGGGTCAATAACACTTTTTCCATTAATTTTACTGGATTCATCCCAGAAATTAGGGAATGCTAACAAGTATGTTCTGATAGTCTGTGCACAGCATCCACCCTTCCACAACTGTATCCAGCAACCTATTTTCTAGCGCAGTGCAAATAAGCCATATTTGTATTCTGCAGAGGGGATTTCTGGAGCAATTTACACCCCACAGCTGGTGTAAAGCACTCAGCTCTCCCTGAGTAAGGGAGAGGCTGATTTAAGCACACAGGGCTCTCTAAATGACTTGTGTGAGACAGCAGGAAGCCCTCAATATCTCTCAGAGCTGACACCAAGTGATTGCTTTACTGCTCTTCAATTTTTTTATTATTAGACTCATGTCAAACACATAATTCTATGGCTAAAAAGAACAACTTGGCAGAGAGACTAACAGGCAAGGTTAAGAAAAACAAGCCAGTTTGCATTGCATTTGTTTCCCTTATAGATAATCCAAACTGAGCTATTGCCTGGCAAGTTAAAGAATTGCTTTGACTTTCTGTGCCTCAGTTTCCCCACCTTAGCTGAGGACAAGGACACCATCCACAGCAAAACATGTAATCTGCAATGTTTTTGCTCATATGTCTCAGAGCAAGGTATTGCCATTTCTTCTGCCACATAAGTGAAAATCATGAGATTGCTGAACACCCAAGCCTAGTAAAACTTGCAGCTATCAAATGACACCTACAGCATTTCCTAACAGTACACAGGAGCAGAAGGGCTGAAGCAGGATGGGCTCACCTTAGGACATCCACACTGCACCACTCCCTGAATCACACCCTACAGCCATCAGGAACTACTGAAGATGCACAGAAGGTGGCCTCTGGCTCCAGCAATCCCCTTGGAGCCACTGCCCAGCTGCTCCTCACCAGGCACTGGGGGCTGGATTCCTCCCTGACCCATCCACTCTGCAGAGACACTCTGCAGGCAGCCTGCTGACTTGGCTTCCAACCTGAATTCCTGAATTTAACACTCATTCCACAACGTTTAAGAGCTCTGACTGAAATCCATTACTTATGCACGTAAATAGCTGTTTCTGCTGCTGAAAGCAGTAAGAGCATTCGTTTGGCTGAACAGCTGCATGACCATGACACCTCTTCAGCTGATGTAAAATAACAGTAAAGGTCACAGTTGATCCCTGCTGTAGCAATGTAAGGAAAAAAAAATCCTTGGGTTTAAAGGTAGACAATAATTTACTTCTAAAGTTGTGAGGTATTTTATTATTATTTAAATGGTGCTTATACTAAAATTCAGTGTATTTTAAATATTCAGTTTTACTCTTCAAATTATGGTAATTCTAAAGTTAAAACACAGTACTGGTAAAAATTAGATTACTTTAAAAACTGTATTAAATGTATATTCTCTATGGATATGCTACCAAACCTATAAAGGAAGTCTTTGGCTAAGCAACTGGGAGGAGAATTTTTTGAAGTGTTAAATCAGCCTTGAAAACGGAAGCTTCTTTTGCAGGTGCAAAAGGAACGTTTTCTTTCTTTCCACTGCTCCTGCAGGTTCACACCAAGTAAAGAATGTCTAAGTCAACACTGACAGCCTGACTGGGAGTTGGGAAACTGGGACAGCTCCTTTTCCTCTCCAGTCCTTGAACACAAGCAAGATGTAAGATGCTGACATTCACCAGCCCACTAGTTTCAAAAACAAATCAGAAATAGTAATTTCAGTTTTCTTGCTGCGCATAAAAATTTGGTTTTAGAAACTAATTTTATATTTAAATGAATATGTGAAATGTTTAAATAACTGCTGTTCAGCAAGGATATTTGAATCTTTTTACTTCTCTAAGACTACTGATGCAGAGTATCGTTTGCCATATTTTAATTAGAGTCTGCATTTCTAGCCAAGTACAGATTAGACAAAACTGCAATTAAAATGCCTTCTGGCTTCATAAAAATATGCATATTTACTTTCTAAAAAAAATTTAAAGATATTCACAAAAAGAAAAGTTAAAAAATTCAAATGCATTTATGCATATATTTGTGTATGTATAGTGTATGTTCTGAACAGCCAATCCCCAAATTGCTGTTATTTGTTATACTTAATGATAGATCTGTCTTACTGTTTCTCTCTATATTTCCTTCTGCTGTCAGTGCATCTGAGAGGAGAAAGCTTTTGGTGGCCCAGTTGCAGCCCTGCTGTCCCAGCGTGTGACGTGCCCCAGCATACGCACTGCAGTGCTGCTGCCTGGGGAGTGAGCACGGCTGTGACACGAGGCTGGCTGCAAACACAAGGCTGGCAGGTGACAGGCTCAGCATCCTCCGTGCAAGGAAAAGGGCAAGGAAGGAGGCATTCAGTGCATTCGAGTACATACCAGGGGAAAAACCCATGTTCTGACATTCTGAACGTTTATACAAGTCCCTCACAGCATCGGGAGATGTGCCAGCTGCTGGAGATGCAAGTGCAAGCACAGACGTGGGATCTGCTTCACTCCCACAGACTGCTCTGACATCCATGCATGCAGAGCCAAGCTCTGCTCTGGGATACTCACGTGTGACGCCCTTTCCTGAGCCACATCTACAAGGCCTGGGCTCACTCGCAGCTGCAAAAGGCCAAGAGAATTGAGAGCCAAATTCCACCCCCGCACACGCACAGCGACCCCCGAGCGTGGGGCGTGCTGCACATGTGCACCTGGTGGCAGCTGTGGCTGCCAATGGGCTGGGAACAGATTGGGTTGCACTATCTAATTCAGCAAAATTTCACTCTTAATATTTAGTGCATGAGGTTTTAGGGGAAAAGCTGTTAAAGCTGAATTGGATACTTTGAGTTGTTTTTCCCAGCATGGGAAAAATATGCTTAGTTGCTCCATATCCTTTTTGATTAGCCTAATCCTATATCCAAGATTCCTCTGCCAAAAAGCCTGACCACCTTATTGTGCCATCCAAAGCACATCGACACCAAACAGCACAGCAGGGTTTTTCCTGTATAGTGTATGCTGACCATGAAAATGTACTACAGCTGGAAGATATTCTTTACACCAAAAATGTTTAGGTTTTTATAATGCCCTGGTTTCTCCAGCTGTAATTATTATATGGCTGGATTTAATGTGCCTGTCCAACACAAATCCATGCTCCCATCTGCATGGACTGTGCTCTGCTGGACCACATTCCCCAAGTATTGCTGAGCTAACTTCCACACCTAAGACACAGTATGTAGTTAGAGATGATATCGTTATGGGACAAATTAGGGTATAATTGGAATAGGCAGATAAGCTTTAGAGCACATAAATCCTTTTTCAGATTTGAAACACAAGCTGCAAACTTCAAAGTTGATTAGAATTGAAACCTGAGTGTAATTATGCTGAGTGTAATTATTCTTAGTTGGATTTAAATGAATCAGGCAAACTGGAAGGAAAAAGCAGTTGATGTACATGGAAAGGGGATAGAAGGGTGAGAAAGCTCTCACAAATGGTATAGCAGGAGAAATAATTCTATTATGATAATTTAATAATAAAATAAGTTTTTGAGATGCTGATTTTTCAGTATCTACTACATTTAAGTTCCAGGCTTGTGCTCAGACACTGGAAATGTATATAATCAATGAATACATACAACAAGAGTTACTTGAAGAAGTCCCAGTATAGAAGACATCAATGAAAAAAGGAAATAGCCTCCATGAACAACAAGTGTTTATGATTATTGCTGTTTATAATTACAATTAGCAGTGAACTACTAAATAAACAAAAGCTTGGGCCCAACACTATTACTGTCACCCTTGGTTATGTGTTGGCAACATGCTTCTGTTGCCAGCAAATTTAGCCCAGAAGAATGGTCATACAAATCCCATTTAAACTAAACCACAAAAATCAGAAAACTGTAACAATACAAGAGAACAGCAAATTTCAGCCTGGTACTTGCAAGACAAAATTAAAGTAATTCAACTTTTACTTTAAATGTACATTGAGTAGATACTTGCACAACACATTGTCATTAATTATAATGTACATCTCTGTTCTTTCAGTGGCTGGAAAAGATCAGGCCCAATCTTGTGCCATTTCTAATTACTTACTGTGACAGTGCTCTTTTAACCACTTCTCTGCTGCACAGAGTAGTGGACACATGGACTGTCTACACCACAGACCACTTATTTTGCCAATTAAATCGATAAAGCAACAGAGAAAAATGTGGAATCAGAGTAGAGTCAAATCTGTCTCCCAAGCTACTTACCAATTCTTCTGCAAAAGGTTCCTCAAACCAGCAGTATTTATGTAGTAATATGAATAATTTAGATATTCTCTTCTTAAGGCTAAATAAGACTTTGTAATAGAGTATGAAAAAGCACAGAAAAAGACAATTAAGACATCAGTTCTGTCACCTTTGCTTTTCGAAGGACATGGCCTCGACATGGAGAATTGTTTGATGAGGGAGGTCGCTTCAGAGCTGCTGCACTATTCACAGGGATGGAGCATTCAGTATCACTGGTGTCACAGCTGGAGATGGGAGAGTTCTCCAAAGTTCGGTGCTTGAAAATTGGAGACTAATAAAGAGTGAAAAACCTATATTGAGTTTCCTCCAAGTAGTCACACATGCAATATTTTCTACTTTAGATTCAGAACAGCAGAACTCTTTTTTAAAGAAACTATATTCATAACAATGATGAATAAATGAAAAAAATATTAGAATGAAAGAAAAAAAACAATGTGCATGTGTGTTCTGTGATGAAAATTGAAGTTGGACTATGGGCCTGATTAAACAACTATGGATAATCCAGAGGAACTGATGTATCCCTCTCAGATCTCTCTGTGATGGCTGCTTCAGATACACATCTATAGCACCAAGCTGGAACTGCCAAGCTCCACCCCAAAAGTGTGAGATGCAGCCCTTGCGAAGTGTGACACAACTGATAGGGGACCAGCACAAGCAGGTCTCCAGCACTGCACAATGACTTGGTGCATTTAAATCTCCCTGGGCTGGAGCAATGTCTGGGTTCCTGCAGTTCTACAACCACTGAGGAAAAGGTGTTGACTTTTTGCACCTTATCCTAACACATCCTGCTTGTGATTCCCATGTCTACCTGCTCCCTGCTGCTGTAGGAAATGTAAATAACACTGAAAGGCACTTAATTCTGCTCTTATTACTGAGGCTTAATAAACCATTATAAAACTCTCAATTCCTACTCATTTTTACTGGAGCTGGGAAGGCTGAGCACTCCCAGCCCATGGTACTGGGATTTGCATGTTCAGTGGCTTTGCATACCTGTGGACTTGATGTTCCTGATTTGGGTTCAATAGCCAAGCCCAGTGTGATGCCCCCAGCCAAGGCTTTCTTAAGGCTCTCCTTCACCTCAGTCAGTTCTAGCTCCAGGTTGACACGCTCAGCCTCCTTCTGCTTACACTCCTCTTCCAGCTTCTTTAACTTGTCTTCAAGAATCACTTGCGTCTTCCTGCCTGTCATTCACAGCAATTTTATTATTTCAATAATAATCTTAAATTGACACTTAGAGATACTATTTTCTTTCTAAAAAGTAAGGAAACAAGGTCTCTACATATCAGTGACATGAAAAAAAATCTTAGGTACTTTACATAAAACACTTTTTTAATGTAAAAATGTAGTAGCATAAAACAAATGCTCTCCATCAAGTGGCATTCCTAGATATCCAGTGTGGTTTCAAATCAGTATTAGTTTTTTAAAATTTTTCCGTATCTTGGAAATAATTAGCTAGTGACAAAAAAATTATTCCCATTTTCTGCTTATCTGAAGTCCTCACGAGTGTAATTCCTTAGGTATGTGTATACATACACATGCATATATAAAATATGTATACACACTTACACATATGTGTGTTTTTATCTCATACGTTTTGTATCTATATAGAAAGCAAATATAGACATTGCAGACTACTGCTCAGCACCAAAACCAAACCTTCCTTAGGGTGACATGTCTTCAGCCCAGAACACAAAGCTGTTTGGATAATAATTCTCAGGTGAGAATTCAGCACAAAAAAGCACCTCCTACCAGCATTGACTTCAATGGCAGCACGCAGATCTTTTCTTTCTTTCCGGAGCTGAGCCAGCCTGTTCCGGAGGGCTTCTTTCTTCTTTAGCAGCTCCTCCTCTTTGCTTTGTAATCTCTTTGCATCTGCCTCCACACGATTCTTGCCATATTTGTACTGCTCTGCATCTGCATGTGTCAGATTGTAGTTAATTAGGGTTTAAACTAACAGAACTCTGGACTATTCCCTGAGACTAAACATGACATGAAGCATGTCATGGCTCCCCACTGCAACTAGATGATCTTCAAGGCTCCTTTCCAATCCAAACCATTCTATAATTCTATGGTTTGAGAAAAAGATTTGGCATTCCTCTTCCACTGGCTCTTTCTCAAGGTGCATGATTTCTGCCAAGTTCTGCAGCCCAGCTACAACAATGATATGGGAGAGAGATTGTTCTTTATACTTACATGAGGAAAATGAGAAATACCAGTCACCTTATAGCACACTGGTTTTGAAAAATGGCCTTGCCTTTCTCTGTAGTTCAGAAGATGGAAAGGGGGCTCCTCTCTAGCTATGGACCCTTCGTTCCTAATTGGAAGGGTCAGAGGAAAAACCACCTGCTTGGCCTTTTTCCTGCTTTCATTCCTACTTCAAGTGCACATCTTTTCTCACCTTACATTAGAGAATACAAAGATATCCACACTTCTTTGATTCTTGACAGCTTTCTATTTCTGATTTCCCATACATATGCTTTTATTTCACGGCTCACATATATTTGTGGTCTAATTCATATCACAGCCCCCTCTATACCTCTGCTCTAGCTGCAGAGTCAAAGATAGGTCAGCTGAGAGATCACTTTGTCTGTCACATATCTGAAGGCACACTCTATGATATGAAATCATTCTTGACAAAGAGTTGTTAAGCCAGTTTTAGTCAGTTAGAAGCTACTTACTTTTGTCCTAAAGTCTAACACAAATTTCTTTTGTTGCCATTTAATTCACCGCTTCTTAAATAAGACTTCATTAGGAAGTCCACTTTTGAGCAACACAGTGTTCTTACATCTGTACCAGCTCCTCATCCTCCTTTTCCAACAGGAAGATAGAATTCCTCTCTCCTCCAAATGAGGAATCATTATCCTTCTTTTTCCCCTGCTGTCCTCATGACTTTGCAGCAGCCACGGGTCCACATTTCGTATTTATCATTCTCCCATATGACACCCTTTTCTTGTGTGGTGTGGCTATAGTCAAGTCACCACAGTCAAGCCAAGACACACAAAAATCACACTGGTTCTTTACCTTGTCTGCTGAGACAAGAGCTCTTTTGGGCACCCTCCTGACTCCACTCCCCAGAGAGGCAGCAGTGAGGACAGATACTTACTGGATGCAGTGCGCTTCACACAGGAAACGGTTTCAGATTTCTTCGGCTGGCTATTTAAAGTTCTTGCTTTTCCGGTGATCCCATTAGTAGTCACAGGAGGCTTCTTGCCTTTAAACTGTTTGAAAACAAAAGTACAAATGGGCTCCAGCTAGTCCACTGCCACTGGCATTACTTTCACCCTTTCATCAAGGGCAGAGCTTGACAGAAAGCTGCTTGCTACATAGAGAGCCTTAATAGAGCACATTGATTAAGCTGGAGACGGTGCTTCCTCCAGAGATGCCTCTGGGAGCTGCCTGCTCAGCAGGAGCTGTGCCAGCAATCACAGCATAACAAGGGGATGAAGTCCCTGTTTCCAGTGGCATCATGGTTCCCAAGGTGTTTAGAACCCTGGCATTTACAGTATTAACAAAGCCATTGCAAGGCAGAAAATAAATGTACCTTTAAAAAGAATTTTACAGTAAAGACTCTTGAAACACAAGCTTTTCAGAGTTAATTTCACACAGAAAAACCTATCAGGATTTGCCATGCAGAAATTCAACATTGTTTCTTATTTACTGTATGACCTTGCCGTACTTGTGGTGGATTTTTTTTTTTTAACAATATGATTATTACATGTTTTTAAGTGCTAGGAGTTAACATATCATTTTCCCCTTATACAACTTCTAGCTACTACTTGAAAGCTTTTCTTACTTAAAAAAACCCCTCATAATGGCCAGACAGGCTCACAAGATTACCAAGGAAAAAGGCCATCTCATGTTCAAGGCGTTTCCATTTAGAGGGCGCACGGCAATGAACTGAACCCTGGGAATATAATCCTGTCCTGACTTCTCAAAGTGTTTCCATGGAGGATGCTTCAGCCAAGCACAGGACATATGTGTGCCATGCTCTGTTCTCCTGCTTCCAAAGGTTTGTGAGGATTGACTTGGGAGTGCACTGAGAAGCCTGCTGCTGCAGTAATTTATTGCTCAAGTCCACCTCCAATTCTGCAATGGCACTGAATTCTAATATTCCACTACATGAGGTTTTTGTACAGGTTAAGTGAGTTAACACACAGTATGACAGGTACCTTATTCAAGGGAAACATTTACCTTAACTGTTCCATGTCAGATTAGATTGAAAACCACCCATCACTGTGATATATTCACACTGTGATATATTGGTTAAGGCCAATGACCACCAGCTAAGGGCTCTGAGAATGTTCCTGGCATGGCTGTGAGCAAGGCTTGCTCTGCTCCCCTGCTGGGTTGTGCCCATCTGCTACAATGCTGAGCTCGCAGGACTTTGTCTGCTCTATAGGTTCACGTTTGAGGTACAAAAACCTGTAGCCACCCTCAGAAAGTAGCAGAGACATAGGCTTATTTTTTTTTTTTATGGGGAAGAAAATAACAGACAGTAATATGAAGATGGTATATATGAATATATACAACATAATTAGTAAATATATAACATCAAGTTATGATTTAGATGCATATTCACAAAATATATAACCACAGTATACATGATATATAGATTAGTACAATTCTAAAGAGTGAAATGTACTGTCACAGTCAGGTCATATGTCACCAATCTTTGCGGGGTTTTTTCAAAGACATCTCTGCCTGAGGAGCCAGAAGGCAGCTAGACATGTATTCAGGTTAAGTGTGGAAGGTCACTTTTTTTTTTTTAATTATTATTCACAATCTATAAATCATCAAGGACATGTGGGCAAAATACCACTACTCCCACATTGGAATTTATAACTTTGCAAATCTGCTTCATTTGCAGTGGCTCATAAACTTCAAGCAGTTCAGTGCTAACACTAAGGGACTCTAACAGCCCCTTCAGATAACAACCAGATAAACAGAACAGCAAACAAATAAAAGGTTTGTTAAGTATTAAATAGTACAGTACCTGTGAGCCAGATCCCCTCCCCACAGCAGAGGTATTAGTGACAGACTGAGCAGAAGACAGATTGGATGAGACAGGGTATTTGTAATGGTTAGAGGAGAGTTTGTCAGTAGATAACCTATTGGGTTTCCTGTCAGCTGGCGGATAGCGCGCAAAGATTTTTGGAGACGGCAAGTTATCGTACAGGCCTGCGTTATCATAAAGCATTTCTTCTCCCATGTTCCTGCTACGAGAAGAAGGAAAGCCATCTTCTGGTTCCCACTGCAACACACACACCTCAGCAGTTAGTGAACAATGCACCATGCAAAACCTCCTAAGTGAAATTAAAACATTAGTGATGCTTTGGACTCCAGCAAGCCCTCAGTGAGGCAGTTAGCAAGCATATACTTACTACTTACACTTAAACTGTTTAAAAGAGGGAGGAGGACACCGTGTGGAAAGCAAGAATTGCATTCCATGACTCAGAGCTTCAGCCCTGAGCACGTTCCATAGTATAAGCAAACCTATCACTCTCGCTGTTCCATGGACTGCACCTTCAGCTGGTAGCTCAAGCACCAAGGGGGCATAGGCTGACTGTGTTAACAGGGGGCTACTCACAGTTTACACAGATGAATCCACGGGATTACATCTGGTACATGAGTTGTTAAAAGTAATATAGCCTAGCAGCTATCAGAAGCCAAGTTTTTTGCAGTTTATTTTTTTAATTTCTTCAGGCTACATGTCTTTCTCATGAATATCAGCTGCTGGTATGCTAGCACATTTTATTTGACAGAGATTTATTATTCTGAGCTACAAGAACTAAAATAGCTCTTTAAAAAAAAATTAGAAAAATGAAAAGTTTAACAATAGTACTCCAGTGATTCATCTGATTAACCTTAAAAGAAACCAACCTGACTGCTAAATATCCTTCCTTAACCTGTCCTGGCCATGGCAGTACACTACTCAAACAAAGGCATGAGCACATCCAAGAACTACACAGACACTGCTCTCCACACCAGTGATCATGCACTGTTCCCAAGAGGGGATTTCTAATATCTTTTGGGTATTACTGACATACTGGAGGACTGAATGTCTAGTGCATTTTACACTTTGAAACTCTTAATTTCTCTTGAGTTCACCCTTAGTGGGGCTCTTTATACAACAGCCCCAAATTAAAAGCTGACATGGGCTGTAGCTCCCCTGTAAATCTTCCTGAGGACCCCATATTGCTATTGGTTAGCATCCACTAGATGTTAAATCCTATTACCCATCTGCCAATGATCAGCTCAGCAATTTATGAAGATGGAAGTGACCACTGTGGTTCTCCTTTGGGACAAGCAGCACCTGCAGTCCCGAGGGACTGAGAAGTATTTGGGTTTTGGTGTTTTTTCAAGAGACATCAAAAAGTGCCTGGTGTAATTGAGTCCTTAATTTTATTTTTTCCAGTGTGAACCAAAAAAAATACCTCCTCAAGTGAGTATTACATTCAAGGACTTGGCAACAAATCATCAACAGGCAACTGCTTTCTAAATGCACATTGGCTCACATGCAGGTTAATGTAAACAATATGTCCCATGCCCTTATATTCTATGGGTGTGAGAGGAGTTTGCAACCCCCAATCAAAAAAAAAATGAGTTCATCTGGAAACTGCCCAGTGAGGATCTTTAGATAATATAATTTTCAGATGTCCACGCATTCAACACATGCAAACCATTTGTTCTGTGCAAATCCAACTCTTACCGATCCATTTATGCAGGGAACATCATCGTAATGAAGTGCCATTCCACTTGGACAGGCGTAGCCGTTGGCAGTGCTTCCCCGGTACGGATTTGTAGATATAACCCGCCTGTTCATGAAACTGAACAATGCAAAGTAAAAACAATAAAAACCAGCACGTAAACCTAAGCCTAAATGATTATTCAGTGGTATATTCCCCATGCTTGATTATGTAGCCTGGAAGCACAGAGCTTCTCACCTTCTGCAGGGCAGTTTTTCTTTCTTTGCTGCTCACACATTGCTGCTAGAGCAAATAACACAACATATGTTTCTTGTTCTCCATTCTGACAGTGGGGATACGACTCTGTGAAGGCCAGGAGGGCAGCAGCTGTAATTGCTCAGTGGCATGTTTACATAGGAACCTGCTGATCTCTGTTATACACCAGCCTGACAAGGTCCCAGAAACGTTCCCTTGTTGTTTGCACTGGGACAAAGCAGGTGTTTCTGTGTGCATGCATGCTCAGGGGAGTGCAGACTTAGGAAATGAGAGAACTAAAATCCAGCAAAAATTTGAAAAAAAACACACAAAATTTCAATGAAATCCAAGTTAACATATCAAAAATTCCTGAATAATTACTCCCTCAAAAACTGAGAATTCCTCTTTTCTGTATCAGGACTTTTGGCTGGCTATGGCCCTATGCTTCCCAAATCTCTCTGGGTAATTGTACATGCAAACACTCTATATGCTCATTCTCGCTCTGTTACACATGGTGGACCTGAGTCCACCTGTCCTGTCCCAATCAACACTGTTGCTTGTTTTACTGGAATTCTGCAGAACACATGTGAGACATCGAGAACTGCATCAGGCTTGTAAAGATCTAACAATGCAGAAAATGGCAGAGTCATGCCTGACAGCAATAATGACCCCAAGGGTGTTTTCCTTTGTAGCAACGGCTGGAATGGAATAAGGTATAGGGTGAGATCCAAGATAATTCCATTCCTACAGTTTCAGGTGTATGTGAATGGGAAAACAATGTTTTCCATCCCAGACAATGGAACTATTCAGAGTCTGTGCTGACATTCATAAAATATGATAAAGCACTGCTAAAGCAGAGAGGGTCTTCCGTAGTGCTGGCAGGAACTCAGGAATGTTGTGGTTTCAACAGTTGCTTTCTTTTGGCTTTGGAATAACATGGAGTCCATTGAATTTCTCATTCAGGAGAACTGGGACTCACCTGAGCCACAGGAAACCTGGGCTCACAGGAGGGATGAACCTGCCCAGCTCGGTGTGAACCTTTCAGGGCAGTGTGGGGATGGAAAAACTATTAGGCAGAAGCTTTTCTTACTTCAAACAAACTAACAGCAAAAAGCCCAAGGAAAATTCTGTGATAAAAGTTTTTAACTTTATCATAACTCATACCTTGTTAGACATTATTAGAGGGCTGCATTTGTTTGCTGCTCCTAAAGAAGAGCATTACACAAGCGTTTCTGGTTGGTCTGAAGAACTGAGTTTGGAATTATTGCTCTATTTCTTTCTAGTTAAGAGGCTCCAATTACAGCAATATACAATAACCATGTCTGAAAGCTGGGATATTCATTAGTGGCATCTTCTGCACCTGTAGTAACTATTTCCACCACCAAAGGACGGCAGGATTTATCTCAGTAGTTGGAAACAATTCATAATCATTATTTCAATAATCCTCATTAATCATGCTTTCAGGTGCATCCATGCAAGTTAGTTGTATTCAGAACTGCTAGAAGAAAAATGGAGCAACTTGCCTGGAAGCACCTTTTCTTCAGCTTTTTCTCCACACCTAACAACTTAGATGAAGGAAATTGATGGGACTATTAATGAGGAGCCAATAGTTTTGCAAAGCATCAGTCTTAGTAACTGAATAACCAATAATCTAAAGTGACTGAGCGATAAACTAAGCTTTAATGATAACTGCATTTAATTTGGAATACTGATATTCATTCTATAAAGGGCAGATGTAGTAGTTCATTAACATTTAAGTATCATTGTAATTTTTCCTCATTTTCTAGCAGTAGCTGAAAAATCAGCAGACAGTTACTCTATTGCTTATCAGCAAGCCCTCACAGACTCTTAAAGGCACAAAATTAATTTTAATTAATTCTTAACAGGGAAATTCTGCTATTTCGCAAGCTGTTTGACACTCCTTTCTAACATGTGGTCTAGTTGCATGTATTTTTCACTTGGTTCCAATTAGTACATTTGTGCAGAAAAGGAAAGCCACACAGAATTCATGGGGAAAAGGTTACTGTTCTATTTCTCTTAACTGTGGTTATCGGTAGATGCTGACTGAAGCAAAAATACATGTCAACACAGGAGAAAGTTTTTGAGCCCCATTGACCTCTAAACAAATATTAATGTAAGTCTGCATGCTAAGTGCATTTTAATTCTATCAAAATTATTTGGTTTTCACAAAACTGGGCTTGTGTTAACACTGAGTCACTTTGATTTCTATCAGAAGTCATCCAAACTGGACTCTGATTGAAGTTGGGTATTTTCCCTTGTTAACTTCTCTTGGCAGCTTGCTAATAGCAATAGGATCTTCTTTTGGAAAACTTCAAAACTTTTTTCCTTTTTTTTTTTTTTCCCCACATTTTATATCTGTTTAAAGTCATGATGGGCAGATGGGGTGTGATTCTCTAATGTATTAAGTCACACAAATTCCAAATTAGTCTAGGGAGTGTCATCTTGCAGAGGGATGAGGGATGATGCCTTTGCCAGCTGTCTTCTCAGGCCACCCACTTTCTGACCACAGGGAGCAACTGCAGCAGGGCATCCCCTTGTCCCCACTCTTTCTTCACTCCTGTTTCTAAAATGATGATCTAGCCAATGAAAAATGATGGTCTTTTCCCACCAAAGACTGCTTTAAAGCCTCAAATGATTTGAAAGTATATGCTAAGTATGCATTACTCCTTTTAGCACAGGATCGGTAATGGGAAATTCGTTGTACTGATTTGCAGTTCAAACAGTCTCCATGCTGCACCCTCTAGACACTTTCCCAATTTCCACCTATTATAGTAAACCCCAGAAATTAATTGAACTGGGGTGAGTTTGATGAAGTTTTTAATTAATCAGAAAGGACTTGAGAAGGAAGCACTGATTATGTGACTATCCAAGATTTTAAATTGCTATAGACTGTGAGTGTGCAGCATATATTGATCAATAATATGCTGTATATTTCCCTATATGTACAGCAAATACAGCCAATGATGTGAATTACATAGCTGCATATTTCAGAATATTTGTTCTCTTTTGAGGATAATTTTAAGACTTTAGGCAAAATAGAAAATTAAAATATAGCATTTGATAAGGGGACTTACTGAAAAAAATCAGTAAAGATTTGACTAAAGTTGCATAATGCCTTGTATCTTTTACAGAACTTAGCAGGATTCCTACACAATAATCATAAACACATCTCACATGCTGCAACGCTGAAACACCTCAGGAGTTCAGTATCTGGCAAAGGAGGAGGTGGATTTTGATAAGCTGTGTTGGTAGTGGAGTTAGTACATGGGTATAAATTCTCAGAGCACTGGGAACAGCCGGGGAGGCTCTCACCAGAAGGTTTGTTTTGCAGCCTGGATGACGCTTGCCGTCATTTCCACGTCGATGTAGTCGTAGTGCAGAGCTCCAGGGTCTGTTGAAGACCCCGTTTCTGCCAGCAAAATTCCAATCCATCTGCCCATGTCTTCGGAGGAGGAGGCCTGCAAGGAGAGGGCAAGAACGTAGGTCAGGTCTTTGCTCTGCCACTGGGCTGAGCATCATTGCAAAATGCGCATTCTTCTTGGTTGACAAATTGCTACCACATTGTATGAGAGGCTCTGGATTCATTCTGCTGAACTCTTAAAAACCCCAGGATTTCATATTCAATCTGCTTTGCTAGAAGGAGGGCATTTTAGTAAGCTATGTTCTCGTCAGTTATGATGTAATACAAAGTAGGAAATCCACTAAAAAAGGAGAAAAAAAAATCGTTTAAGGCCAGTGGATTTAGATTCAAGTAATGCTTATTTTAGACTTCAGAATATTGAAAGCTTTAACATAATTATTTTCCTATGTCAGGGTGGGGGATTTTTAGATAGCATGACTCTGGAGAAGAAAGTGTTGCTGTTAAACAGAAACAAGAGGAAAGAGGGAACAAAATAGTGAAGAAATTTTAACACTACTTTTTGAAAAATTTTGCTATATTTGTCTAGATGATGGCATTCATCTTCCTGACAACACAAGTGAAAGCATTAATACTATTAAAATAATTGAAGTTTTTTCATATTTTGCTTCAAGTCACCAATTCAAAAGTTAAATAGTAGCACAACAAATATTGGATAGAAGTAGCAGGGGAAAGGCAACAACTTGTCATTACCAAATTTATTTATTAACAAATTTCTAAATTTCTTATTTTTATGTATTTCATTGCTTTTCACTGTTCCTTGAGCTGTTTTCTAGATTTCCAAGTTCTCTGAACTGCTCTCCGATAGCAGGCCTGGTTGCAAGGACAGGAAACACAACCTGTAGTTGAAAACCCAGAGTAGTCAAAGTGCCTGTCCTGCCACTGAAAGCAAAAGGTTGCCTCCTGCTCATTATACTTTGGCTTTAGGTGTCTTCTCATTTCAGGTTTAGAAGATGATGAATAAAGCCCCTACAGAAAGCCTGACCCACCTAACACAAAGGTGTGTGCACGTGAAGAGAGTCAAGAGACACACCAGGCTGCTGGCACACGGCATTTTCTTAAATGCACAACTGTATTAATGTAGAGACAGACTGAGCAACAGGAGTTCCCATAAATAGCAGACAAATGAAACTTAAGAGTTTTAGAGCTTCCATGAACAGTGATCCATTAATTAATTATTGCTAAGTTATTTACCCAAAGCAATTATATCCCTGATACAAAAGTGTGCCTAGAGAAGGAGCAGGGATATTTTAGTACCAGGTCAAGGGGAGGTCAGTGCAGAGAAAAATATTTTACTGAGAAGATTTCTGAACTACATTTAATCTCAGTTCTTTCTTTGTGTACAACACTTCCTATTTCTTTTCTCCTTCCAATATTTATTATTCAGCTCTGCAATATTATTATTCCAAAGTTTTTTTGGTTTTTTTTGAATGGACAGACACAGATTGTATGGAAATGCTTCTCTAATCCACTTTGTGGGAGTTCCTAAAGTCACAGCTATGGTACCTCAAGCACAGCGACCTCCTGCCCATTCCGGAGCAGGCGGAAGGTCAGGGGATGCTTCGAGTCCAGCCCCAGGATGACCTCACAGCCACGGAGTGGGATAGAAACAATGTGTGTCTTCAGGTCTGTCCTGTCCTTGTGGAAAATGAGTTTATTGTCTTTCACTCTGCACCAGCGCTCACGCCAACGGTTATTAGAGAGCACGTTGAGATATCCTGCAATAAAAGGAAATATGAGATGTTGTACTCCTCACTTTTTCTGAAAAGGAAGAAAAAAAGAAACTTACTTCTCAATGTAATGCTAGCCTTTAAATAACTTGTTCCTCTTCTAATAGAAAATCCAGATGGATTTTAGGAAGACAAGTAAATGACCCTGCCCCACTTCATTTAATGAAAACTATCACTGTGCCAATAACCTAGAAAAAGCACATAAATATGTGATCCAGTTTATGTGCAAATGGCTGTTCTGTGTCAGGCCCTGCAGCAGCTGGATGTGTAGAACGCAGGTCCCCAGGACTTCAGTAAGAATGGGAGAGGGACACCGAGGAAAAAAGTTACACACACAGCCAACGTGCTCACTCTGCCTCTCCATGGGTAATGACTTTGATAACTGTGGCTGACAAAATTTTTCTGGGAAAATCACAGCTCACATTATATAATTATGTATTGAACTACCTTGTGTGACATCCAAAAGCAGTGTATAAAAGACCTACTAAGTGTTCATGCTCTGTGTTCTAATTACATTTAAAAAGGAGAATTCACATCTGGTTTTCAGCATTTGCAAACCAGAACTTAAAAGATTGTTACCTACGCAAGTAGAAATAAAATTCATATTGGTTTAAAATTCAGGAAGTAATTATGATACACTTCCCTTACATATTAAAATATCATTAAAAATTTTCTCTTAAAACCACCCACTTTTCTTACCATGCTCTATATCTATATAGTGTCTAGGCATACAATATCATTACATAGGCAGAGTTTTGTGGTTTTCCTTCTCTGTGCCATAGCACCAATCATTCCAGACTCAAACATTGCAATCAAAGCAATGCCCATTTTTCCTGCCTTGCTATTGTTTGAAAATAGGAAAAAAACCCAACCCACCAAAACCTTTTATTTTTGCTTCCACATTACAAATTCAGCATGTTGCTGCTTCCAAACAGCCTATGAGGAGGGAAATAAATGACATCTTGCAAAAGCCAGAAGTGAGGCTAAAAAGTTGTCTTCTATGTCAGACATGATTTTCATTTAATCCTGTTGGAGAGCCCTCTCTTTGGTTTTCATTAAAACTATGACTTATTATTCATTTTTCTGGCTTTTCCTTCCAACATTATGGTTCCAATGTCAAAGTGTGATCCAACAGGATACAGCAGATCAGAATTGTGCACATCTTGGAAGGTGCTATAAAAAATGAGATGTGCTTAATCCTCTGGTTTTGGCTCCTTGTGATAATCACACTCCTCAGCTCTCCTCCCTCCTCCACTATCTCTGCATTACAATCTCTAGAAATGAAAAAACTTTCCTGTGCAAGCCAGATATGGCTTGTTTTGAAGTCTTTTTCTTCAGACAGTTTTTCCCCTCTACTCCCAGCGCACCTCTCAGAAAAGCTCTTGCAAACCTTCTTGCTTTGGACTTAACTACACAGGATCCCACTTTCTCACCCACATATCTCTGCCTAAACCTTCACAAGCTGATATGACCAAAATGCCTCGAATTTTGGGGCATTAGCATCAGCTTAGAGCAGGCAGTCTAGGAGCACTGATGTTGTAAGCAAGAGCTTTGCCACGACTCCAAGTGCAGGTGGGTTTTAATTTCCACACTAGCTGGGTGACACTTGCAGCCCTGCTGGGATTTTTCCTTTCTTCATGGGAGGTAAAGCCTTCTAAAGTGTAAAAACCTTCAGCTATGGGAGCACCCTCCCAGAGGGCACTGAACTGAGCCAAACTGTTGGTGGTGAGAAACTCCTTCTAGCAAAGACTTCTCGCAACGACCTAGACATTTATATATTTTCCTTTAAAATCTGCAAGTGTTGTTGAGTAGAGCCAAATGCAGGCAAATAGTAATGGCTGAACCTGTATTTATGTCCATATCCAAACTAATGATAGAAATATAAGGAATTAGATTGTACAGCTGTGGTTAACGTCTCACATAATGCAGAATAATCAACGGAGTATGAGAGCCCAGAAGTTTGAGCCCTTATGGAGGCCAGATGCTTTGGACAATGCATCTGGCTGGACACAGCTTTTCCCAGCTGTTCTTTTGGTCAATAAATCACATCTGTACTTAGCTGATGTATAGACACATATACATACACTTACTCAATCAAAGTTTGCTTATGTGAATGATCCCCAAAGTGTGGCTTGAAAGCCACCTGTAATCTATGAAGTTCTCCCTGGCGGTCCATGGACCTGCTTCCATCACCCTGGGCAGGAATCTATCACACTTCCTGCTCCAATGAGTTCTGCCAACTGCTCCCCAGTCACAGATTTCTGGGTTTCTCTAAGTTTTTCTAGTCAATTAAAGGGTAAAATCCAAACTCAGAATCTGGTGCAACTGCTTCAAAGCTTTCTAAGGAAATTTGATTTTTGAAGGGATTGGGTGAAGGGTGAGTTAAATCTTATTCATGTATGGAAGTATTACCTAACACTGGAGCACCAAAAGATAAACTGGAGGATGTAAGCACATTGCATTGTTCTAAAATAACAGAGCTATGAGGATATCAACTAAGTGCATTGCACAAAGTCTTAAACTGTGAACAAAACTTAACAGCTTTGATACAAAACACAAGTATTTTCTGCATGCCTTTTTATACACTTCCCTGCACACCACAGCTGTCATATGGAATAGTCAAAATAAGGAGTTAAAATAGCTTACTAGAAAGTTGTTACTTCATTTTGTCCAATATGTACCACTTTAGGAACCCATAATTAAACTCAAATCACTTTGGTTGAGGCCAGTTTTATGCTATTTCAATAAAACCTTAACCACAAACTACTATAAAAGACCTGATCACTTTCCAAGAACCTTCTTCTACTTTGTAGCCTCAATTTATTTCATAGTTCAGCCTATACTCATTTTATAACCATTTGTGTGAGAACAGCACTTGTTTCTTTATGCTTCTTGTTCCCATTTTTCTTCTTCCTTGCTTCTGCAGAGAGCAACAATACCTGAGCCTATGTTACCATTTTATTTAAAAAGTCAAATTATTTTAGTCTCTTTGCAAATGACAAACTCTTGATCATTTCTCTTGCAGTCTGGGTGCATCCTTCTGATGTTGGGGGAAGAATTATTGCAGTAAAAGCAATTTTAGAGAAACTCCTAGGCTATAGAATGCTATAAAGTTTTAAGAGCAATGTGCGTTTATGACTCAAGGAGAAAAATCACCTACCACATGTTGGAACATCTTCTTCAGCTGATGAGGTCTGTTCATCTGTCGATGGCTTTTTCTTTCCTAAACCAATGATCTTTGTTATTTTTTTCCCTGTTACTTTAGTCACAGTGCCCTTGGCTTCCGTTTTCGAACTTTTTTTCCTCTTCACTATTAAGAAAGCAGAAGTGTGTATTTAGTAGTGTGTGTACACCAACCAATTCAGAGAAAACCTGAATAAAAAGAGAAGTTCACACAAAAATATCCTATAGAAGAAAAACATTTGTACAAAAGTTGCAGATTTCAATGAGGCAAATACTATATGCCCTAAACCTCTGTGTTATCAAAATCATGGGATTCTGAAGGATAATAAAACCAAAAATCAATCATGCAACTTTATTTAATCTAATCAAGCTTCAAGTCTCTTTCCACAACAGCCATCATCTAATTTAAGAGTATGACTGAGTACGTGTATATAAATTTAGCTCATGTACACAGAAATGAAAATCCAGTCAGACATTTCTTCACTGTTTTCTTCAATGTTCCTAAACATTTTTCTCAATATATTTCAATAATTAAGTACACAAAAAAGACAGAATATGCTTCCTTAGCAAAATTACTTCTGTGTACAATTAGGTTAAGAGATCTTATCACAATGGACATCTTAGAAAGAGAAGACTTATGAATTAACTACTAAGAAATTAGTGGGATGAGTATGAATATTCAATAGCTATAAGCTGGCCTTTTTTTGACCACTGGAAAGACAAAGCTCTGCTGAAAAGAGGTATTTTGCTAACATGCAGTCTATGCTTCCACTACCTTCATTTGACACTAGGAATATTACCACTCTGAGAACTGAAGCATGTTCAGCTGATGAATGCAATATGGCAAGGACTATGGATATGGTTTTTAAAAGTGCCTACTTGAGTAAAATCCTAATACTTTTTTTTTAAAGAAGAGTTTCTAAGACTAAACAGATTCAGAAAAAAACAGGCTTTTTATTTGCAAAGCAGAACAAACTTACTTCAGAAACTGCATTCAATAGCCTAAACTGGATTCTGGCAACAGAGCAAAAGTCTCTGCTAACTGACAGGGGAGAAAAAATTCCATCAACTTGCCCTGATATGTGATTTTGATGAGCAATTAATTTAAAATAGTTACTAATTGAGCTGCTCTATCTTTATCCCCAGCATATCAATTCCATTTGCAACAGGGAACACTTAGTGGTTATGGACTTGCACATACTGGGGGAAAACATGGACAAAATGTTCACATGAGAAATGACTGTATGAACAGATGAACTGAGAAGAAGAATGCATGGAAAATAGAGAAGCAGTTTGAGACGCACCATGGGATAATTTATCATATTTAGTTTAATTGTTAGCAATCATGGAACATTATTTAGAAATTGTATCTGTAGCCAAGACTCTACAAATCTGCCAGTGCTGAGGGGAAAGGCAGCTCTGCAAGTGCCAAAAGCTGCCCCCCAGCCAACTCCAACACATCCAGGTCCAATTATCTTTTTCAAGGGAAGGGTGTTCACAACTTACACTGTGCTCTCTAAACATGCAACAGGCTCCCTTGTTGGAGGGAGGAAGGCCACCCATCCATCAGTTCAGGAACCTCTGCCTGGGGGCACAGCACCTGCCCTCAGACAGGTTTCCATCCCACACAGCAGCAGCCAAAGGCCCACTGTGGCTATTGAGGGGCAGATGAAAAGCATTGAAAAAAGCCAGAGATGGAAAATCTCATTTCTGTGACACAGAAGCCAAAAGGAAGCATTCCCAGAATCATGAACAGACAGTGGAATAAGCTCTTTTTAGTGTTTGTTTTTCTGTCCTGTCTTCCCTTTACATTGCTAGGTTTTTTTCCTGCAGAACTGAGAGGCAGCAGAAAGAAGGCCTTCATGACTTAATCTTTTTGAGTCTAAAGAGTATACTAATTGCCCAATTGCCAGTGATTTTTTTCACAAAAGCCTTTTATTCTCATTTCCTTCCCCACAGCAAAGCAGCTGGCTGAGAGCACAGCAGAGGCTGGTGGTTGATGCCAGCTGGAGATGATCATTCTCTGAAGCCTCCCTTCTCACGTACTCCCTAAAACTGTTCCTATTTTAAACACTTCCATTTTAAAAATGCATAGCATAACTTCATCAAGGACACTTCAGTCTTCTTGCAGTCATTAATGCCCATTGTTTTTCCACTATGCATTGAAAGTCATTTTCCAAAGCCACTGGTATTTTAATTGACCCTCCTTGAGGCACCTAAGCTGAGCTGCTTCTCCAGCTGCATCATCACACTTTCTGCAGGGTACCTGAGCCACCAGGTACTCCTGGACATCATGGTCAACACAGGCTTTGGGTCACAGATGATTCTCCACAGGTTTCAGAGTATTATGAAAGCTTAATAAAAGATTTTAAAATGTGGGGGAAAAAAAAAAAAAAGTAAAAATATACCATGACTTTCAAAAAACCACAAGCCATGACATTGTCCCATACTGTTCAGAGATCTGTAGAGCCAGGAAATGCTGGAAAATGACCCAGGGAGGAGATAAACGAAATGAGTCAAAAGGTGAGACAGTGCTGGCACCAAGGCCAGTATTGATTGTGCTCGCTGCAGCTCGGGTTACCCTTCACTTAACAGCAGC
This sequence comes from Pycnonotus jocosus, assembly GCA_013400435.1. Classification (NCBI taxonomy): domain Eukaryota; kingdom Metazoa; phylum Chordata; class Aves; order Passeriformes; family Pycnonotidae; genus Pycnonotus; species Pycnonotus jocosus. The sequence continues at coordinate 101,357 of VWYP01006740.1, forward strand.
ACAAAAATGCCTTATCTGAGCTACACCACTGCTACATGGCAAGGGAAGGAAGCCACAGAATTTCTTCTGCTTTGTGGAGGAGGGAAGGGGATGGGAAAGAGAGTATAAGGGTTGAGTGTATTAGATATAACTTGGCCAGAAGCCCCTCTGGATTTGGGATTTACCTTTGTTAGATTATAAGAACTATAGAACACGCACAGCTCCAAAGCAGCATATGCAAAGCTATATACATATTTACTCAAAAACTCACTGATAATGCATGACTATATATTTTTAATATAAATAATCATATGTAATATGACAGTTTATATATGAAGGTATCTGTGCACACACACATCTATATATAAAAAAAAAAAAGTATAAATGTGCATGATTCTTTCCTTCTATTTAATGATGGCTTTTTTGCTTAGAAGCATTACACCACTATTTATATTGCCACTATACAGTTTCTAAAAATCCTGTTACTTGCCTATAGTGGTCACCCAAGCTCTGAAAAACTGTACTTTTGAACACAGAAAAGGCCAACCCAAAATTTATATAGTCTTTTTCCTTACACTAATTATATAGATTTTACCTGCACAATAACATCAAATGCCTTCTGTTACTGCCAAAATTTAAGTAATCCTGCTTGACAAAGTTCAGCTTTCAAGTTAAATTGAATCCTAAGAAAAGCATTCAAAAACTTTACTTTTTTGGAAAGATAAAAGTGAGGTGTTTCCCTTTCTCTGAGCACACGTTACTTACAGCAGACATACCTTGTTCTTTACCATTGCACACAGTAGTGATGCCATTTTCCACAGCACCTTCCCCATCTGAGCTTGGCCTCTCAAACGACAACTTCTGCAGGGACAAAGAGACTTGCTGACACATGGACACATGTTTACATCTTCATAAAATCAAGTGTTGAGTGCCTTTAAAAATATACTTACTGTGAAATAAAACACACTTTCAAGCTCTCATCCACTTGGAAAATAATTAGGAGATAGTAAAAACTCCAGTTTTAGAGGCTTTAGAAAATCACAGAAACAGTAAAATAGTATATATTTGAAAGCATGTTAGAAACAGTGAAATATTCATAATTCACCACATATTTTAATGTATTTCTAGACTCTAAGTGTTGCAATAAAGAATTACATGGATCAGATATGAGTAGGGTAAAAGCAGTATCTTTAAAGAATGCTTGATACATGCATTTGCGATTACAACTTATCAGAAAATAGTGTATTCCTACAAGGTCCTTAAGTACTTTCAATATGTGCAAGAAAGGCTTTCGAAATAAATTTTTAGTACTGATTATTCTGTAATGGTTATGCATGAGGTCTGGCTTAGAGTAGATAAAGCTTATGACAGCACAGTTTTGATGACCACATTACTCAGAAGTGGAGAAGCCATGAAGATGATGTGCAGATTATCACAAGAAAGAATGAATGACAAGGTAAATTACACCTTTTCATGGCATGCATTTTAGAAAAAAACACTATTTTTCAACACTTCAAGTTACTTTTTCAATACTGTGCAGGTGTGTGCAAACCTGCAAACACAACAGCTTTTGCCTGCGAAGCCAGGAATTCTGGGCTGAGCTGGAACAGTTCCCAGGATCAAAGTAACACAAAGCCACAGGTAGTGATGCACTTCCACCCAAGGGGCGGCACTTGCCAGTAGGAATTGGGTGATGAAACCTCTGTTAGTGGGATTTTTAAGCAGGGGCTGAAGAGAGATTTGCTCACATGGGTGCCTAAACTGGTGCTAGTAATGCACCAATCATTCACTGCAAAGCTGCTCACTTCCCTAATCTGTGCTCTCACATCCTGCTGAGTCAAGGCAGTGGAGTAGCCAAGTACCACGTGTGAGTAGCCAAGTTTCTCTATTGGGACACAAATGCTTGGAAGCACTGCCAAAACAGTGACCTCAGCATGTCCAGGGAGCTCTTCAAGGACTAAATTCACCAAAATAAGAGACTATCTCTTAAAACTGCGGTATAATCTTCATCTATTCTTCCTCAAGAGTGACACTCCTCTTGCTCTTTGCATTTGTTGACCATCTCTGCACCTCAGCACATGTGTCAGAGCCATTAATCTGTACCCTCCTATGGCTGAAGAGAAGCTGGACTCAAGCCAGCCTGCTGGCTGTTCATGGCCAAACTGACACGGCAGAAACCTCAGCTCTGCAGGATGTGTGCACATATCCAAACAAACCAACACAGCACAGGGACTGTGTGCCTCAAACAGCAAGGATTTACATTCAGTGCCTACCAGTGTCTCTTTGAGTAATCATAAGGAATTTTGCATTCACCATTTTGATAACTTTACCTTTTCCAGCTCTATTTTGTGTACTGGAGAACTAGACAATGGCCCATCAGAGTCCACAGCTCCCATACAGTTGCTGCACACATCTTTTATAACCTTAGGAGACAAAGCAAAACTGATTAATTATTCATAAAATACAAATCAGAGAGATTAGAAATTATACATGGATGTGAAAGGAGATGGGAAGGAGAATCACACAAATGTTTACTAGGTTGGCAGGTGTCAGGCAGGCTGACATTACAACAACTTCTCCATGCTCCTTCCCTAAGTCATTTCATAGATGACCTGAAGCAGACATAAAGTCTAGAGGTGGAAGGTTTCAGTTTCTAGACAGATTAAGCTCCAAGGCTCCCCTAAGTGAAGAAACCAATAGCACTGCTGATTTCCATGAGCTAAATTTGCAATATGAGCTGACACCACCAATGTAATTTCATGACAATGCTGAGAAAATGGGATCCAAGGTACTTCAAGCCAATGGACAAGAGTTTGTATAATACACTAGACAGATGCTCTTTTTTGCTATCAGAGTGCTGATCAACTTAGAGTTAATACTGCACAGTGGTATTTTGTGGCATTTTTGTATTATAGTTGCACATTAACTTAAAAGTTAAAGTGTAAATTTGTTTGTAGCAAATGGAAATGGCACTTTCTGTTCCTAAAACACTAAAGAAAAATCTAGAACTAGGAATTTACTCATATTTTGATGGGATTTGAAGGACTTGAAACCTGTAATTACATAAATGTAAAAATACACAATGAGTAAAGATGTTTGATGACTCCCCATGGCTACAGCTAAGGTTTTTATCTCTTGTGAGGTTACCACCAGCCTGAAATTGCTTATGCTGATGAGAGCAGGCTCTTGATCCAAAATCATGCTGAGTTTCCAAAGGAACAATTTTGATGTGGAAACTACTAAAATGCAAAGGATGGCACCAAACAGTCCTTTCCCAGCACTTCAGATCCCTTTAAGGGTGAAGCTAATACAAATTAAATGTTTATGGGCTTACAAAGACCCTTATGCTACTCAGGAGCACATCATAAATTACAGGCATTATACACCATAAAGAAAGGAAGAGAACCAGCACCACTTCACAGAGGGAGAAGCCAGGAACAAAGGAATGATGAAATCACTCACTCAATGACACATAAAAAAATCTGAGCAAAGCTGGGAGATGAACCTACACTTTTATTTCTGAGCTAGAATCTCAAAATACCTCATCATCCTTTCCTGACTGTCTGACCTACCCTATATTTTTCTCCAGAAACAAGACCAGCATTTCATGGCACTCAGTGTCCCTTCTAACACAAAATCTAGATTTATCTGTGGCAGAGCATTTGCACTTCAGAGTTGAACAAAGCCCTGAATTCCCTCAAATCATAAGATTTTTTTATGTGTCTTTATTTTTTTTTTTTAATTGCTGGTCCTCAGCATGGTGTAAATACACTGCTGTTTTCTCCCTAGAGAAATATGACTGTACAGTTTCTGGGAATATTAATTTCTGTCTCCTGCATGACCCTGATTCAATGGCTTATGTTTTCAGCATCTGCTCACACCACACAGTTAGTTAATTTTGGCAAAGGCAGATTGTAATGGGAGTTACAGACAGAACAGAGGGAAATGATTTGGCAGCACTAACTCAATAGTATGTGCTAAGTCATGCACTCAAGTAAATCCGGTTCTTATCATACCCCACGTATTTAAGGAGAAGCTGAAGTGTTTAATTGGGTTCTAATTAAATTTTGATTTAAAAAATGACACATTGTCAAAAGGGAGTTGGTAGCAGGATCTGAAGCAAATGCATATTCAGGGTCCAACACTTCATTTAGGTTCAAAAGGTTCACTGGCAAAGACTTGCTCATCACCTTCTATGTGCAATATAATTGTGCTCAGTGCACAGTACAAAACTCATTCTTCTCCACCTCACCAGGATGAAATGCCTTTAATATATAATGGTTGCCTGGATGCTCTCTCTATAATTACGTTTGCAGACAGCTGCCATTAAAAAATCTGGTTTTCACATGCATATAGCTTTAGCTCAAAATTTTAAGGATAAAACATTCCACCAGTATTGCCAACTTGGATAATTTCAATCACAAGACTCAAAAGTTCTTGTCAGATTTTTTTAAGTTCCATCTTCTGGAACCACATGAAAACAAAAGATCACTATTTTCCTTAAAAAGTAATTGAGAGTGAGAGTGAGGAATGGAGTTCAGCGAACTTTTAACCATTGCAATGAAATGCATAAAAATATAAATAAATGTATTTCAATAGCTCCAAAACCAGAAAGGAAAAAGAAAGGAATCCCCAAAAGTCTTATTTTTAATAAAATGTCATCATGTGGAAGGCTGCACTGAGAATAACTTGTAATGGTAAATATTCCACTAATAGCTTAAGTTTTCTCACACAATAGAGAAAGGAAATAATTCTCTTTATCTCACCACAAATGCCTTTGAACATTACATGTACACACACACAATGTGATCTGCCAGGAAAATGAAACTGAGATCATAAAAAGACTATCTATTCAAATATTTTAAATATATGAGCAAATGTAATCAGAAAACTGAAGACCCTGTGTTTTTTTCGATAGCCTCAAAATTAAATACGTTTAAAATATTTTTTTGTTATTCCATTGCAAGAATCTTAGGTACCACAATTACTATGACAATGTTTCGATTAGCAGACTTCAGAACAGCCACTTTCAAATGCAGACCTGGAAGAAGCTTCTGCAACCTGAACTGTATTATTATTCCTCATTTATAGAATTATAGAATTGTTTCGTTGGAAAGGACCCCTAAGACTGAGTCCAACTGTTAACCCAACACTGCCAAATCCACCACTAAACCATGTCCCTAAGTGCCACATCTACACAGTATTTTAAATATCTCCAGGGACTGACTCCACCACCTTCCTTGGCAGCCAGTTCCTTTCAGTGAAGAAATTTTTCCTAATATCCAATCTAAACCTCCCCTGCTGAAACTTGAGATTGTTTTGTCTTTTCCTGTCGTGTGTTACCTGGGAGAAGATACTGATCCCCAGCTGGCTGCAGCCTCCTTTCAGGGAGCTGCAGAGAACACAAAGGTCCCCCCCAGTCTCCTTTTCTCCAGGTTAAGCAGCCTCAGCTCCCTCAGCTGCTCCTAATCAGACTTGGACTTTAGACCTTGAATCCCCAGGTGGATCAGGACACATGTCAGAGTACAGCATTGAGTGCAGTGACATAAGGCACAGAGGGGAAATATTTGTAGGTAGGAAGCTGGAAAGATTCCCTGCTCTGAGCCATGGGTGAAGTCAGTGGAATTTCTGCCACATGGTGTGTCTGGAATAGTTCTCTCTTTAAAACTATCTTACTACAGAAGCACTAACATTTACTATAAAAAACTTCATATCTACATTCACCTACAAATTTTTCTAATTCTCGTATCTTACTTTAAAAGACACACCAGGACTGGAGGCAAAATACTTTGCCAGCATTTATTCTTTCTAAATGCAAAGTCAGAGAAAGTAAATTAGATTATTCTGGCTACTTTAAAGCTCCAAGCTCCAGATAAAAAGCACTGGCTCTGTAGTAAAACCAGAAAGCCAGCTGCTTGCCAGCCAGTCCCCGCAACACAGAAACCAAACAAATTCTGAGTAAAAGTACATTTGTAGATAGTTCCTTATGGCTGATCTCTTTGGGACCTGATAAGGAATCAGACTAAAGGTTGTCCTGTGCTTGAGGAGCTTGCAGACTTCTCTCCTGGTGGACACCATGGATGAGCTCAAGCTACAGGCTCCCCACCACAGGGATGTGATTACAGCGTTTTGTATTATCTTGTGTTCTCATGGAACTCACGTGAGAAGCTCACACTTTTAATATGATCAAGACAGAAAGCACACAGCCTGACTGCACATTTGCTTGACTTTATGTAATCAGGCCAGAAATCCAGCCAGCCACCCACCCACTTGTTCCCCCTGCCCACATGTTTTGCAAATACTGGAATTGCTAGAAATGGGATGGGCTGTATCCCTTGGCTCTGCCACTTAGCTCTGGAAACAGGAATACAGTAAAGCTGAAATCTGCTTAAGTACAACACAGCAGAGGGAAAATGGTTTGGATCCAGATGTAAGTCAGTATTTCCCATTCCTGAAACAGTCCTTTTTCACTGGTGGAAGAGTGCTGACTTTCTGGGACTCTGTCATTTTGCATGATTAAATCCTCATTTTCTCTCTCTTGTGGACTGTTTCATATGACATATGTTAGTGCCAATACCCTCCTCCTTAGGAGAGCAGCAAAACTCTTCTTAGTGTTTTGCAGAGAAGAAATGCCCCAAGGAGTTTACCTAGAGGAAAATCTTAGGCAGGAAAGGCAGAAATTATTCCCATCATGGCCTATGCTTAAAGTCTCAAAAAGAAACCCCTTTTACCTTCTGTACTGGAAAGTATTATTCTCAGGTATCTCTCAGCCTGGAAAGAATAATCTTTCTGCCATTCCTCTGAGGAAAGTGAGGATGAGATTCTGGCAGATTAGCAGTCAGTAGGCCTGCTCTTAGTGCCTGTGCATCTCCTTAGTAACAGTTTTTTGACTTACTCACCTAAGACAAGCCCTGTACCGTGTCTCCTGTGTTATTGCCATACATGGCATCCGGATCAGGCAGAGCCCAAGGAGGAGGCACTCCCCAGAGGCTGGGGAGGGTGGCAGGAGGCCCTGCTGCTCCAAGAGCAGAGGAGCCCTGTGCTAGGGAAGCTGCATCTCCAGCCTGGGTGGTGCAGAAATGGACATCTCACTTTAGGCTGTGAGACTGAGCTAGGTGTGATTTAAATAATTTTCCATCCAAAGCTGTGAGGAGGAGAGGAGGAATAGTATCTAGTGGTGAAAGTCCCAGCCCTCCTGGGTTCTGCTCTGACTGCAACAGCTTGCATTTGTGATTTTAGCCAGGAAACCCTAAGAAAAATTATCATTCAGAAAACAAGTAAATAGTACACTTGTGGTTCTGTATTCTTGGGTGGTTTGGTTGGGTTTTTTAATTTACATATACATCTGGTTCTTTTAAATAATGTATTGTTTTCCATGGTGCTGGTCACACACGCACACAGACTCTGGCTCACAGCCAAGCTGGGATCCTCTGGCTCTGCCCACTGGTCAAAACTCCCACATGCAGCTTGGTCTGTCACTCTGCAGGTGAGGCCCTAAATAGCTCTTATGCAAACTCACTGACCTTGCTGTGACTTGAACCCAGGTATTTTAAACCATCTGTTTGAGGCAAGAGGGGTGTAATTCTTGGGAGGTTTAATTTAGTTTGCACAACCTTCATGATGGTGATGATGGGCAGTGGAGAAGGAACCTGGCCTGTCTTGGGTACTCTGTACTATGGTACATTCTTTAAATTTCTTACAAATTAACAAATACTGCATGGAAATCACTGGTACCAAGTATACATCCCCAAATCCACTTTTTTAGTCAGTTTTAAGGCTTAACCATTCAGCACGTGACTCTACTCAGCTACAAAATGGAGATAATGACCTCTTTGGGGAGCATTACATAAGCCAAGAAAGCAATGCCTGAAGTGTTGAAGATCTCTAGCTGGAAATTCCCATAGAAAGCAAAAGCAGACACACAATGTTTACAGTTACAGGCTCAATTTTATGCTGATATAAACTGGCTAGAGAACAGCTCTGTCAGTAGTTTACTCTTCAGTAAAACTGTCCACATAAAGACTGGAGGCCAGAAGTTACTTGACTTCCTTCACTAAACTCAGGGCAGTGAAAAAAAGAGATGTTTTCAAATTCTTTCATGAGAAACAACATGCAGTTAATCAGAGAGAAAAACTGGGTAGGTGAACCAGCTAAACAGCCCTATAAGGAATGTTGCAGGCCCTTTGGTTAACTGGATACAGCCCCAACCTTGATTCCATTCTCTCTTTAGGGCAAAACATCCCCCTCATTATGTCAAGTTCAGAACTGACTGAGCATAGTCAAAAGGATAGATGAAAAACTGTCTCCTTATGGCTGGAAGATTCACTGCTCAATTACAGATCCTCAGCTAAAGAGATTGCTGCACAGTTGGAAGAGCACCATAAAATGAGGAGAGGTTAACAAAGGGTGCCTAATTCTTGGGAAAATGAAAATTAAGGCCAGTACTCCAGAATGATAGATTACATCTCATGCATGATAAACCAGAAATACAGGAATTGCAGGAGGAATGCTAGGAGGAAGAGGAAGGCCTTGGGACCAGTCACCATGACCATTTACTTCTTCTACCAGTCTTCTACAAGAAGTTACCTCAACTTAGTTTCTGGGGCATCCATGTATTTTTAACAGTGAGTGCAGTTTCTGTGGCCTAGTCTGAGGGTTCTGCACACAGAGCACATTCATCCATACAAACGAAGCCACTGAAAAAGCATCTTCTTGCAAGGTCATGATCTCACTAGTCCTTTTTTTAATGCAGCATTTCCCAGGGATGCTGACAGATAGGTGCAGTTTTACCAGTCTGTTGGATGTGCTGAGGAAAACAGGAGAATTTCAGACTTGACCACAAAAGGATGCACAGATGTATGTATACTCAAGCACACATGGAAAAAGGACTTTTTTGGGTCAGAGTGTGTAACTGCACATATTTTTTTATGTACATTTTTGTGGGAACATTTTAGGACTCAAGTCTGGAAAATTCCACCACTTTTTGTTGCCCACCATACTACTGAGATGATCTCATATCTAGCCTGAATTTATACTAGCTTTGCTCCTTCCTCTGAAATCTTGACAGGCTCTTTGGTGACATCAGCTATCTGTTTTCATCAAGCATTTGTTAGCTGGTAAATCTGAAACTCCCTTTGTGGTTTCCAGTCTAGACTTCAATTTGCACTATGTTTATCAGCTGGGGCTTTTTTGGTGTCATCTTTACAAAAAGTATTCTGCACCAATTTGGAATTTGTCTTCCAATTGATATTTTAAAACTATTTACTTAATAAACATATTCTGTACTGATTACATACATGAATTGGAAAAAAAAATTTGGTTTAGCTTTCAAAAGACAATCTGGCCTCCAAAAACAGTTTGAGTTTTTAGGATCAAGTGTAAAGCTTCGATGTGACACTTAACATTTGAATTCATGAGAACCCATTGCTCCTGGGTGATAACCTGCCTTAAATGGCACATACTGGCGCAGTATCTTTGACCAAGAAGGCATCTTGTGCTCTAAAAATGTGGTTGCAGAGTCATTTCTCATAGGCAGTCTCTGGATCTGCCCATTTTATTAACTACAGAAATCACATGTAAGGGACAGAGCACTGGGAAGGATCCTGGCTCTCTGACTAACAGCATGGGAAAGCTCAAATCTCCCAAGACGAAACAGTGACCTCTTTCATAGTGTAAGAATGTCTTACACAAAGCCACACATGATTTTCAGAAGCTAATTTTGAGTAAGGCTTGAATGATCAAAACATAATTGTTTACATAATTAAAAATATTCTTAAATCTTGGTGTATTTTAAAAAATGCAAAAGCAATGCTTATTTTATTTCTCCAAAGGCCATACTTTTTTTGGAAAACACTGGAGCTGTTGCAAGAGCTGCACAGATCATTTCTGGTTAGCAGAAGCAAAGGGCTGAAGCAACACTGAGGACTTGGAAGTTGAGTACAGTAACACTGCCATGTACTTGAAAGATTTCATTACCAGAGAGCTCTGCAGCATGAAGGAGCTAAATAAAGTGCTGTCAGACTGTCTCCAAATGCTTTGCAGACACACAGAATACACAACTGTGTGACTATGCTACTGCACAAAATCCCTCTTTTTTCTCATTTTGAAGCAGCAGGAATGCATCTGGGATATGGAAAAATCTAGTACTGCTCTGTCTGCCTGTGTGGGAATGCTTTATATACAATTTAAAAAATAAAGCAATTTTTATGAAAGAATGTCTGATAGATGCCAATGAATCTATTCTATTACTAAACCCGAATTTAGAACGACACAGGAAATAAGGGTGCAGTTACTATGATCTAATTACAGCGGAATTCCCTTGGAAGGGAATATGACTTATGAACTTCTTTTCATTCCAATCAGTGGTTTTGAAATGCTAGCTAAACCAGTGGGACACTTGCATGACTTTAAAACTTAGAACAAGACACTGATGTTAGAAGAAGCCTAATAAATACATGGCTGGGATTAGTTGCTATTAAAATGACAATAGAGAGAACATTTCCTAAGCTAGGATACAAAGCCACAGTCAAAACCAAACACAGATAAACCACAAACCCCCAAAAGGTAAATTCAAATATTGCAAAATAGGAAATTACAGATTAATTTTCCATTTAGTACATTAGCCCACAGCAGAATTTATACTGCTTAAGCTGTATTTTATGTCTCCCTCTTCTGCAGAAAAACTATCTGCCATCAGGAAATTCCTATGTGTTTAATTCAATTGTATTTGGGAAAATATAATTTATTCTTAGAAAAATAAGTACCATATAAGGTTAGATCAGAGCACAGCATGGAGACTGCCTGATGAGTCTGATGCATTCAGACTTACACATGTATTTAAAAGACTGGATTTCAAGGTCTTAAAACAGTTGCTACTGCAACTGCAGTGACAGTTTCCCACACTACTTCATTGACCTCCACCTTTGAGACTGGCAAAGTCCAACATAAATACTAGTAATCTGGTTAGGATCTGTAACTGCAGCCCTTGCCTTGGGATTTTCCATGTTTGCAGACATTGAACAGAGAGCAATAGAATATGACAAAATACTGTTTTCTCAGAAGTCTACATTCCCAGGAAAACCATAATGGATGATATGTTGCTAAACCAGAATTAGGAAACTTGAATGGCCTTCAGGAAGCTGAAGGATTTTTTCCATCCAGAGCAATCCAAACAGGTATCTCCTCAGAGAATCTTCTTTTTAAAAAGGTGACACCATGCCAAACATAACATGGGTGCCAGCTGCCTCCACCTGAGGGAATTTGAACCTTCCACTCCACCATCAGTGTGCCCTAAACACCAAATCTTTCTGAAAAGTGAACTGGACAAGGTGGAAGAGAATTTGCCACCTCTTTTCTCTGTGCTAGATTATTGTGCTATTATAGTGAAAACCATCACAGCAGCAGCACTGGATTAACCTGAGGAATTGCTTTGAGGCCTGAACTTAAAGTCTGTATTTCTGCAGTCCCAAATTAAATGGGATTTAAATGGCCTGGATTTGTGTGGAAGTTGCCGTCTGTGCCTCAGTTTGTAACAGCAACTGAGCAATGTGAGCACTTTGTGGGTAGAAAAACTCCTGGTCAGAACACCCCCCCCTTACCTTTAGCCACTGTTCTGCCTGCTCTTTGCTCTGCACTGCCAGAACCAGGGCATCTGCTCCTTGGTGAGAGATTTTCAGCTCATGCTTCTTCTTTTTGCTGTCCTTGGGAATATAGGTGATACTGCAGTCATTCAGGAGCAGCTCCATCTGGGGCTGCTGGTCCTTGGAGCTTTTGTAACACTAAATAAACACAAAGAAAGTTCCAGAGTTAGATATTACCTTTCTGAACCTTGGGGGAAAGCTCTTATTATGTAGAAATGCTATAATTTTAATTCATAAAATTTTGAATATATTTTACACATCCCTTTACCACATACCACAGAGTTCAGCCAGAGCGAACTCATCCACTCTGTAAAGCAAAATTACTTCCAGACTGACAATAATAAATGTCTTTTATTGCAGGACAGGTACAACATATGGAGAGCATTAAGAGTCTCTGCGTTATCCTTATGACTCAACCTTGACCGTGATCAGGTAGGAAGAGGGTGATTTAGGATATCTATTCACATGTAGCAGCAGAATAAACTTGTAACTTAACAACTTTAAAGCCCAGATGTTTACCTTGCCCTCCAGTGACAGACCAGCATATGAAGGCAAATCTACATCAGTGCCTACATACTGCAATTGCAAAGATGCTGGCACATGCCTTACTCATCTGTTCATTTTCTTGAGATAAGTAAGAAAAAAAATTAAGGAAAGTGGGTAAAATCACACTTTTTCAGTTAATACAGTCTAATAGTCCCTGCACAAATTTGTATGTTACTTGATTTTGTACGCTCTTGGCTACTTAAAAAATATGTTCTTACATTTTTTCCCTCATTAGCAAATGCTGTCAATGAACACCCCTTTCATGCTGGGTCACTGATGACCTGATCTCTGTTGCAACTGGTGATCTGAGGACAGAGGATTCCTCTTTACATCACTTGTCCTACAGAGCCAGTCTCCATTCCCACTTCCCAACACATCAATACAGCTGAGGCTCCCAAAGCTGCTGCAGTGCCAGACTGCAGAACAATGTTTTAACTCTCTATATGAATGTGCAGCTATTTTACATACTTGTGTAAATTGGGCTTTCACTCATACAAATAAGCACTAAGGCTAAAAAGACATCTGATAATAAAGGGGTGTCTGACAATCAATAAGACTAACTAATATCTGCACACAAAGAACAGCTGAGCATTCATGTGAACAGAGAAAAGCACATGAACTTCTGCATGTCTGCAGTAGTATTCATGCCAGGATGCAATTGTCAGGAAGACAGTAGCTGATAAAAGAATGTTATAAACACTACAAGTTAGGCTGAGCAAATACAGCCAACTCTAAACCAGCCTCTGCAGATCACTGACAACCCTTCCCTCTCCAAAGCCCATTAACACCAAAGTTTCTCCCATTTGGTCACAGATTTTCAATTTGCAACATTTAAAAAATATTAAGTTATGAAATCTTTAAGATATACAACATTATTCACTTTAAGAACCAATAAACAGCTTGTAATTCCTTTTATATTAATCTAAATATTTTATTTATAATTATACATTGCTAAACCTGAAGTATGTATATATTAAAAGACTCTAAGTGAAAAATGAGTCCCTAACGGTCTTTAAGTGAAAAGCAATTCCCCACCAGAAATTATTTTTAATGTCTAATTCTAATTAAAATATTTTTGTTTTATGATGACAGCTGTATTTATGACACAAGCAATTACTAATCCCTAAGAACATGTATTTGTTTTACTTGCATATCTCATAAGTTAACTGTCCAAGCCCTCCTTCAAACAATAAACCAATCTTGTGTAACTTGGTCGTTAGACTCCTATTGTGATTTTATTTTCTTAATCCCCATCATAGAATTACTGAAAGATGATCCCTATAAGGAAAAAAGCTTTTCAGACCACACATGTGGGTAAAGGAAATGAAAATATAAAAAATAACATATTTTTATAGGGAACAATAAATATAATTGTAGAACAAATGGTGTATGGCTTCAGGGAAAAATCTGTTTCTCTGTCTCCTTCTTTCCTTTCTTAAAGTTGTTATCAGATGGTCCTGAAATCTGATATGATACTGCTATATGGAGATAAAAATGTGCATTAAGGATAATGGCATTATAAGAATATAGTAAAAGCTGAATCTGAATGAACTTTTTTTTCAACATTTAAACACAGGAGGATACAAAAATTAAAGCTACTGCAAACTAGCAAATTCTTTCCAACTGTATTTTCAGAAATCTCTTACCTCCATTTCATATCCTGCTATTTTCTATAGTGCCATAAGCACAAATGTACTTGGCAAGTGAACACAGCTAATCTGCATTGTACCACTGTAGAATATAGAGGTTCTACAGAAATTGTTCTATGACCTGTTAATCAGCCTTCAACATTTAGGTTATTGCAGTAATTGTTAGTTATGTAATTAGGTACAATGGTTGGAAGCACCATTGGAAGGCAGGAGCACCAACTACCCCAACTTATTTATTGATAAGCATTAGTTTGCTTAAAATGACACACAGTAACTGTTTCCCTCAATTAAGATCTCTATTCAGAAAACAAAAATACATCTATGAGCGGATAGTTAATGGAATCTTTCACTGGTGCCTCCAGTCAGAAAGAAGCATAACAGATTTGCTTAAGGAATAAATACATCCACTTGTTTCTATCCCTTTTATAATGCAGCTGTGCATCATGTGAATACTGCATCGTAATTACTGCAGAACAGATGGCAAAGGTTTAGTTTAAAGTGTATACATTACCACAGCATATGCTGCCAAGTGAATTCTTAGTCCAACAAGGGACTTTTCTCTCCAGCAGTCTGATCCAACAGTTCACACACAGAGCTCCCTATGAGAATTTTTTTTGTCCGCAGGGAATGAAAGATTGGATTTACAATTTCAGCAACTTTTTTTTTTCCAAATTAAATATTTGAGAAGATAATGGGCCAGACGTTCTTTCCAATATCAGAGAACTGCTGGAGTTCAAGTTTAAGTGAAATAAAAATCAAAGGTCTAAGTGGCTAAATGATATAGTTATAATTTCAGTGCTTTTCTGCTTCTTGGGTAAATCATGACTGAACTCTTTGGTAAGGTTACTGCAGACTTGGCCACTATTAGCAGAACATATTCCAAAAATCAGATTCTTGTAAAAATAAATACATCGTTTAAAAGGTACAAAGAAAATATAGCTAGCTAAAAATAAGAATTACCAGTAGTTTGTTTTCTTTGATAACACACAGTAGTTTGGTCCATTGCCCAAATCGTTTTTTTCTAAGAAGGAAGGCACAGATTTTGGCATCCTTCACCAGATCCATAGAGGCTTCCTCAGAAGGCCACTGATGTCTCATTTTCTTCCCCTTTCCATCCTCCTCCTCTTCATCGTAGGATTCGTAAGAGCTGCTCATAGCATCTGAGTCATAATCTTTAATAAAAGTGTAAAAGTGTCAGGTTAAAACACTTAGCCATGAAGCACATTGAAATAACAGAAAACCTCAAGACATTTCATTTTAAGTGAAAGCTTTTGAAAGTCAGCCATGAACAAGTTACTGTTTCAGTGCTCAGTAATTATCAATGCATAAAGTTAATTAAATGAAAGATACTGTGCCAAAATGAAACTTTAAAGACGACCCATATAGACACCTTGTGAATTTTAATGAAGCAATAAGCTGGGAAAACATACCTAGAATTTCAGGTAGTGTTTCATTTTCTTCAGAATATTATTTGACAGCTTCGTTTTTTTGTAATTCTTTCATAGAGAAACATCCTCATCTTGTTTTAGTACATCACATCAAGAAACAAACACCTCATATGGAAAAGGTCATAAGAATACATTATGAGGCAGTGTCTACCCACCACAACATTTCATATAATTCCCAAATTCCCTGTACTGCTACAATTTGCATTCAATGGAAAATGCTGTCCCCTGAACTACAGATTCTGATGGTGATAAAAGCAAGGTGCAAAAATCTTTTGTTATGTGCTTAGGCTCAGTTGCTTAATCCTGCTCCACGTTTGGCAGAAGTTTGCTGCTCCAACATGGAATGGCAAGCTTCCATTTTAATTAAACTATTTTTCTTCAGGCCTTTCATTTTCAACAATGCAGACAGATCTAGCAGTACCCCCAGCTAGCAAACTGTTTTGTTATTATCTTGCTATTATCACAGAACCCTCTCTTCCACCATCCACACTTATTTGTTTATGTGGGTGTATATGTGTAAAGCCCTTCAGATAAAAACACCAGAAAGCCTGGTATCCACTGGCATGTGTTCACATGGAGGAAAACAAACTGGAATATTTTGAAAAGCTGAAATTTCATCAAAACATTTCATGTAGACTTTGATATATTTTTAGGCCAGAAGGTGGAAGAAAATCTCTTGTTCGCTTTAGTTAGGTAATTAGCAAACAAGTAGGATGTAGGAAGGAGAATTGGAAAGACTGGGAAGAGGACAAGAAAGTGGATTCCTGGAAAGCTCATTCTGCATCAGTTCCTCCCTATGTGCATAGTCAGAATGGAAGAACATCTCACATCTCTGAATCAAAATTAGATATTCTGATCTGATTCATGTTTTCATAAAAGTGGATGAAACTGTATCTTTAGCCCAAAGTGAAATGAAAGTAAAACTTAAAGCCCTGGAAGTTTATTTTTAACACTGAATTGCCATTTTCTTGTCAATTGTGCTACAGGGTGTTTGGTTTGGGGCAGGTCCACATGGGCAAGTGGTAAAAGCCTCAGATGATTATCAGTGGGAAAACACTCCAATTTTTCACTTGCGTTAGAAAAATCAAGAAGAGTATGGAAAAACTTAGAACAAATATTTAAACTGACAGATTTAGAAACGTTTATTCCAGAGCATTTGTTTTTGCATATTTCTTTAAAAGAATATATAAGATCTAGTAGAACTTACTGCTTCATCCTTCCTACCCCTGAAAAAGGAAAAAAGCCTAAACAAAAACTCCCCAAATCCAGAACCAAACCAAAACATTCTCCCTGCTCCAGCTTCTTTAGAGCAGCTTTCCACAAACTTTCACACAGAAACCTCAGGAAATGCTTGAGAGATCACTGACCAGTCACAGACATGCAGTAGCATGCCAATGCCAGCCTGCTGGGAGCAGAGACTGAGCAATTTACGTGGAGCTACCAAACACAAAATATAACGTCTGATCATTAAATCAGCTTCTTCAAGACCTCCCAAAGGCACGGGCTGTGGGACAAGCTGCCATAAACTAAAGTTGTCATCTCCCTGGGAACTTCTCCAGCTCCTGGCTTTCCCTTTTCAGAAAAGTATAGTGCCCATAACTTCCTCATCCTTCATATTCAGTTGTGACCTTTGTTGTAGCTACACCAATGTCACAATGTTCCCGTTGATGTTTGGTCCCTTTCTACAATATTCTTTTATCTCATTTGTGATTTTGCCTTGGTTTTGGCAAAAATATTATTCTGATTTTTTTTTTAATTTTTAAATTTTTTTTAGATAAGAAGTAGAAGTAAGAACTCACTGCCCACATGTTGAGATATGGATACACTATTCTGGTGGAATTTTTCTGTATCATTACTAATGAGATTTTTCCATTAAGAAACCACCTTTTTAATGCAAGACTGTCTGAGGGTTATATTTTATTAGATGAACTTGAAACTTAACTGTACATGGGGGACAATCTTCAAGTATATTCTTCCCAAGAAAGTGGAGCTGGGTCATTTTTCTGCACTCAGAAGATGGGAAATTTGCACGACAGAGACTTTTCTATCAGAGAACTACATTTTTAAGTGCATCAATCAAAAGGATGAAAAAATTGAATCTGTTTCAACACACTGTTCTTCTTCCCTGTTTAGAATGTGATTTAACTTTTTCATATTGCAGTAAAGAATGTTTCACTTTGGATAAAATTACAGGTCATCCCTTTGCCCTACACAGAAAAATTGATTTTCTTCTGACTATACGCCCCATGCAACGATCTTGCCTTCTCACTAGCAAATTTACCTGGTTAAATCATTGTTTTTTCCTCACAACATTGAAGCCCATTACTTTCTTACAGCAAGTTCTACCAGTTCCAGAAAAAAATAATTGTAGAAAGTGCTGATTGGGACTTCACAGTATAAACTGAAATTCTGCATGTTTAATACCCTACAGCTATTTCCTATGTGGCTCACAAGCATTCCAAGTGCAGATTTCCTGTTAGCCATGAGCTGTATGCTCAGCACAGGGACTCTGCTGGCACTGCAGCTGCAGTTTTATCCAAATCTCCATTTCTAGGAGGATGAAAGCCAACAGGAGCTTCCGAGACTCCCATCCTGACCCAGGCTAATGGAATCCTCGGGGACCTGTTGCCATATCCTGCACATTAAATTCTCCTCATGTCTCCCTTTTTGGTTCGTGGACTCTTGGCCAGATGAAGAGCTTCTTGTATGACTCACACCAGGAAGGATGCCCACCCTGAAGTGCTCATATCATCCCTGATGAAACTTGGCTCCTCTTTACCACATCCTGCTCCTACTGCTTGCTCTCCAAACTGCTTTATCACATCCAAAACAAAGTTTCCAGGCTCTGAGACATGAACTAGCACATGGAGAAAAATGTCTCTCTCTCCAAAACAAAGTGCATTTATTTAAAGTCTCAGAGGGTAAGGATGCACTGATACAACATGTTCCAGTGCTGCTAATCTACCAGTTTTTGCATATTTGGCACTTTCTGATTAATCTGATTTCTTTTGACATTGGCTTTACACCTTCATGTTCACAAAAATTTGCCACTGATATGGGGTGGAAATCACAGTGTACTTTCATATTATTTGTAATAATGTATTCCTATGACTAGTCTGTATTAATTTAGGTATACTGTACAGATCAGTAGCTTTTAATACAGAGAGAGTTATCAGACAAGTCATACACACTCTTGCTTTCATCTCCATGCAAGCAGTTATTTACAAACCAATTAGAGGGACTTGGGAAAGTTATGGATATTTCATTTTCATGACCATGTTCTGCAATTTTCCTCAATGCTTGTTTACTTTTACAGGTAAGACACATGGCATGTAAGTCTGCTTGCTATTAATGACATTACAAAAATATTCCATAGGAATATTTACTTAAAATAATTATATGCATCCCAACAGATGCATTCTTGCACTTCTACTTCAAGCACTTTTTTCTGTTGTTGCCTCCATCTCAAATACTCTAAACAGCTAAGGTTATATATTTTAATACACTTTGACAGCTGATTTTAATTATGACACAATTGATTTAGTGCACACTTTGTATGAGCGAAGATGTATTACTAATTGCACATTGAATTCGAAAGCAACTTGTCTACCAGTGAAGTGAGGAATTCTTTTGGTACATTTTTTAAGATATGATAAAGTTCAGAACATAAGAAAATGTAACAATATCTTAGCAAGTGAGATGCTAAGTCACACTAACAGAGCTTTAAATGTCTGGATACATACATACATATATATATATATATATATATACTTACCTTATGGAATTATTAATCAAATTTTAAGGCTGATATCCTAAATATTTTTATGCATTTAGATGGTTAAGTACAATAAGAAATCAGCTTCATACTTTGTCTTGTTTTTCCCTAGGTGATTTTTAGCAGTGCTATTAATATTTGCACTATTAATATTTTTCTGCCACTGCATGGCTCTTGTTTAACAACAAAACCCAAGTCAGAAGCTCACTGGGTTACAGGCTGTAGCAGGGCCACCGTACAGCATTTCAAGGGGGGAAATGAAGAGAAGAGTGATTCTGCTGCTCTTCTAAATCCATACGTTATTTCATTTGCTTTCCAGCACATGAAATTCTTTCTTATCTTGAATTTCTCAGATTAATTAAAAGCTGCTAGATAACATCAGTTTGTGCAGCGTACAGATGAATAGTATTTTAGTTTTAAGCCAACTCCTATCCTATGCATGTTTTAAGAACAAAGAGATAATTTAAAATAATTAATATAGCTTTAAAATAGGGGAAGATATGCCTTTAATCTTTGGACCATAGAAAATAATGATTAGTGATAAATCAAACCAACAGAAGTAATAAATTACCCCAGCCAATAAAAAAGCAGCTCAAAGATGGTACATAATATGCTATTGACTGACCCTGAGTAAAGGTCACAGCAGTCATTTCAGTGTTTCATCAGGGTGCTCTCAGCACAGCTCCACTGAAGTGCACAGGTCTTTGGGGAAGCACTTGGGTGTGAAAAAGAACATTTGGGTGGTGCAGAAGGACATTCTGGTAGACAGCCAGAGGCAGCCCTCTGCCTCCTGCCCTGAGCGAGTGTTCACAAAAGAACTGTCATAGGCATCACACATGGCTTGTGAGAGCTGCTGTGACCGGTTCATCCCTTCCCACAATGTGTCATCAAAAATGCTGCAAACAACATCTTTCCAGTACTTCCTTTTTTGTCTTTTTACTTGCCTATTTTAGCAAGCACTTCAGTGCAATGGAGGCACAGCAGGCAGATGTGCAGGTCAGTTTGTGAGAGCTCTGCATCCATAGTGTGATAAATTTAGAGGGGTTTACTCTGGGCAGTATTTAACTCTGGACTCCTGGTCCAACGCCCCATTGTCTGTGGTTCAAAGCAGTCTAAAGGGTTAATGGCTAATTTGGACCCTCTGTCTGCAATAGCTGCTGGAACCTGCTTCCATGCTCCACACTTGAGCACCAAGCTTAGTTTCCTGTAAAAGGAGCCTGGTTTGAGCACACCAAAACAGTTCTGCAAACCAATCCAAAGCATAGCAGGCAAGGATAACCAGAACTGGCCCAAACTGTCAAAGTAATGCTCACAACACATCACCACAGCACCAACAGAGATGGACTTCTCAAGTAATAAAAATGCTGAAGGACACTGGAATTACCAGTTGCTCAGAAACTGCCTGGAAATATCTTACTCACTGGAAGTGATGTACTCAGGAGCCTTCCCAGGACTAAGTGGCACTGCCTCTTCGTAATAGCCTTCAGGAAGGGAAGACGTTGGCAGTGGTGGAGGCCCATTATCTGGTGGCTAAATGAACAAAAAAAGAAAAAGTGATTACAGACCAACAAGGTGCTAAATTAAACATGGACAGAACATCTGCTCATGATCAGTGCCAATGCAACCAGCTCCATAAACCTTGCTCTTTTGACTATTTCCTATGTTAACTCTCTCTTTAAAGGCTAGGCTCTGGTAGGCTCAATTAGATGTTCTTCAAGGTAGCATCTTTGAGATGAGAAGCAAGCCCAAATCTCAAGTTCCTCATATATTATTATAATTAATCAAGTAAAAGTTGAGACTTGAAGCAGTAAAGCGACTTAATTATGCTTCATAACTTGCTGATACATTTTTAATTGTATCATTATTGTCCAGACCTTTACCTCTAATTGTGATAAGGAAACAAAACTTTCTTGCGTGTCCTCCAACTGAGTCCTTTGGAGATGATAAATATTGTAGAACCCTACTTGTCATTGATCAGAATGTCAAAATCAATATAACAGCTAAATTAAAAGAATTTTTCTCTACAACAGCATTAAATGGTAAAAATGCTGCAAAGATATAATTCTCCATTTAAGAACTGGAAATCTAATGGGTCTATGTAGGAAAGAGATTTATATGCATATGCCACTTTACAGTGTTAAGGCTTACTCATTAGTATTTCACATCTAAAATAATTCACATTACAGCAGCAAACAGCAGTTTGGTTGGACAATTTAAAAGAGTTAAATAGCCTGGGTTGGCAGAGACTAAGGACAGAAAATTTAACCATATTTTCATGACAGGTGGTTTTTTCAATGGCAAATCAATTCTTAATGTACATATTAATGTTTATAATGTTTTTTCTACATAGTGAAAAGTGAGCTACAAACAAGGAAAAGTTTGAAACATCAAGAAACTATTACATGATAAAATAAATATGTCAAATTCTAGGTCAAATTCTAAAATGCTTCTTTTAAATATAAACCTGTTTTAAATTTAAAACTGACCAATTGTTGGTATGTTGATAAAATAACAAAGTAAATTTAGTACTCTGTGACTTCTTCCATATGACTTTACTGTTCTATTTCCTTAACAAGTACCAAAACAACCGTATTTTATGGAATATGAATATATTTGCCACAGGTTTTTGTTTCATATTTACATGTTAGAGAAAATACTGAAGCCTTTTTTCAGCACCAATGGTTTACTGCATGATTACAAAAATTTAACTTGCAAGCAGAGTCGCATTTCTGCAGTAACACTATTTCAATACATCTTTCTGTTTTTAAAAATCTTTTTTTCATGTAATGACAGAGATGCAGCAGTGTTTGTCTGCACTGGACTGATCCAGAGTAAACTAAGGGAATGAACAGAGATACTGAAGTGATAAACTGGTCAGATACAGACACTTTTGGACTGTACTGCAGGTGGGCTGACCAGTCTAGCAGAGCCTTCTTACACACAGATGAGACCATAGGGACTAGGCTCCTCTTTTGGTATAGACCTGAAGTTACCTGGGAGGAGCTGGAGCTTTAATAACATGTGCCATTAACTGTAGTGGAATTACTCCTGTGGGCACTTTCAGGGCTGGATTCATCTTTGACTATTTCAAAGCTAAACATCTCCAAATCTTGTTGCTGATTACACACTTATGCCAGTCACCTAATTATCAACACCATCACTAAGATGAGTCCCACCCTTACAGAGAGCTCTGTAGTTAAATTCATATCAAATAAGTTATTCCACCTTGCAGGTAGGTGCTTGTGCGTTCCCAGTGTGCAGGAAGGCAAGGATCTAGTGACTAACCCTGCCCTTCAGCTCATCCAGCATGGATTTCTTTGCACACCAAGTAAAACGCGAAACTTTTTCATGAACAATGAACTAGTTCATGACTGAACACAGAAATTCCTGGTCAGATTGAAATTTACACTAGTATTACTTCCATTATCAAATGATACAGCCAACTTTTTATGTCACAATCAATTACAAATTACAGTTGGCAATTAGTGTTACCTACAATGTGAACCAAATGAAATTTCCTCACAGACCAGCTTTGCTAGAGGAATTATCTGTCAAAGAAGCAAAATAGCCAAAAAATATGACTTTTAGTGTAGTAACCGTGTAATTTTGCTGGGAAAAAATCAAACTGACAACCTGCACCTCATGACAAAATAAATGAGTCTTTCAAGGTTAGCTGCTGCTTCACAACAGGCATAAGGGACATTAAAAATTATTACATGTCTGTTACTGATGGAAAATTGATAGCAATTATGAATTGCTCTACATATATAACCTCTGTGTGGCCTGAGGTGCTAGACACAAGAGGCAGAACTGCCTCCAAAGCCTTGATTTTCCTCTTCACTCAAGTGTGTAGAACCTTGTTCTCATTAGTTGTGGTCCCAGTTTGTTCCTGGGGCAGTATAGACTCATTCATTAGACAAATTAATTTCTTGGTCTAGCCTTAAACCATTTTTTTCCATAAAATGTATACAATATATGAAATTCCTATCATTATTGAACCTCATTTACCCAGGAAATACATGTCCTGAGTCATTCCAATTTTGACTTGACACAGCACTGAGGTTTCGAAGCTGTATTTTATCCAGGGACAAATGCAGGCTCCAATAAAGATCAGCAGGGAAAAAAAAAATCCTTGTTTTTAGACAAAATGTTATTCAGAAAGAAAGAAAAAAGGAAATGAAACACAAATGGTGCTTGTCTGATTTTGACCCTGCTGGAGCACCAGTTACTTCATACAGCTGGGGCGGGCTGGGCTGTGCAGCCAACGTCAACACAGATGGAACCCATTGCTGAATTAACTGGGCCCTCCTCTCTGAAATGCATTTTGCAGTGCTTGCCATAACAAAGTTGAAAACAATTATAAAAAATATTTTTTTTTAAAAGGGAGAAACAGAAACATCCAACATTACATACTTGATAAAAGTGGGGCTGCTTTAATATAAAGAAAACCCCAATTGATTAAATACAAAATAAAAATATCTCACTCAAATCTGTACCATAAACAACTATATCTTTTGGCAGCTATGGAGTATATGAGTTTGACCATCAATATATATAAAAATTTATATTTGTGCATTCTGGTATTAGTTACTAATATTTATAGTTCTTTAATGTTTTTACTAGTGCTAGTTGTATTGTTTCATTCTTTCCACTCAGCAATTTTTAGTGGAAGAATTTTGATGAAGTTATGAATTATGAATTAGGTCTTAATTCAATAACTTTTCAATAGTTTACCTGAAAAAATGAAAAGGCCATAAAACCCATAAAATTATTTACATATTCTGTAAAAAGATTAAATCTAAAAAAACCACTAGATCATGTGTAGCTTGAGTGGTACCAGGAGGAAAGATCTGGCAACCTGCAATGAAGATATTAGCACGAATTTCTCCCTTTAAAAAAAAAATTGGGTTTTTGTTGTTTGGTTTTGTTTGTTTGTTTGGGGTTTGGTTTGTTTTGTTTTAATGACAGCCAACACAGAAGAAACAGAGAGAATACTGCCTCTCAAGATAAACCAGCTCTCTCAATCACAGGAATAAGAACTGAGAAAAGAAATTGACATTACTTTTATCTCCTTGGAGGAAAAGGGACAAAGATGTAATATGTTGTTGTCTAGAATAATAACAGCAATAATGAAACAGTACTGATGAAGACATCTGTCAGGTCCTGGGTTTGAGGCCAACTGAGAGATGCTTTAATTGAAACCAAGGAGCAGATGAGGTGATCATTACAGTACAGAGTTGAGATCTCTGATAAAATTAGAGACTGGATTGTGCACGGGATGCCCAACGCCAGCTTACAGGATTGATTGGTAAGAGAAAGAAACAAAGTGGTAGAATTTGTTATCCTACTGGCCTCTGAAACAGACTGATATGGATAATTTAATTTGATGGCATATTATGATCTTCTCCTCCACCTGCCCACCTATATTCCACAGAACACAAATAAACTCTTTCTTCCTTTATCCTAAGAGATAAATTACTTTATTTCCCCCCTTCTGTCCAAGGGTACTGTGCAAGATAGACAGTAACTTTTCTTTTACAGATGGTCTGTCTGATAATCTGGTGACAATATGGAAAGCAGTCTGAAAGAAAAATGAATAAAAATGTCAATGTATAGAGGTCTGAGGATATAAAGTCACTTTATACCCCAATGAAGACTTACACTCTGTAGAAAATAGAAAGAAGTACCTTCCTGTGTGCAATGACTTAGGATGTGGAGATTTCCAGTGCAAAGCAGTGAGTTTAGCAGAGCCTAAACTCTGTCAGTACCCCGTGCTGCAGGCAATCTCTGCCAGCAGCTCAAGTGCCACGCTTACATGTGTGTTATTACATCCACCACCAGTTGGGATCCAGCTGGACTTGGAGCCAGCTGATACATAACCCCTCAATGCTGAAGGCAGCAACATGAGAACAGAAAAGGGGTCACACCCTGGGGATGTCTTAAGAAAGCTGTTCAGGAGCCAACAGGCAAATTTAGGCTGTCAAGAAGAAACTGTGACAGGGGCACATGTCATTTGTTCTGGAGAAAGCTTAGATCTGACCTCTGCACACCCCCACTGCATCCTCTAGCCTGGAGGGAGAGGAAGAGTACGCACACATCTATGATCCCAATTCCACATGTGAAAAAAATGGATGTCCAGAAAGCAAGATGAACCAACAAACTGAGTAAAATACAATTCACAAAATTACTGAGCGTACATTTCAATCAGGCTTTTTTTGTAACAATGTAAGGGTTGGAACCTGGGCATTAGTACTTGCAATGCACTTGGTATGACAGCCCTTAAATAAATTCAAAATTGTGCTAAAGAGAAATGACTATTTACTGCCAGCAGTTGAGGACCTGGATAGACCTTGGATTTATTCAGAACAAAAGTGCTGACTTTGTGGGACATTAAGATCGTATTGAACTGTGCAATATTAGTCTGAGTGTGCACAAGGAAAAGCTGAGAAATATTCTTCATTTGACCTCTGCTTTGTATCCTAAGGTTATTATTTCTAAGCTTGTCAGCTGCAGCCCACAAAACTGGGAGCCAAATAATGTGAAGGAAGTCTAACAACTTGTTCTCCCAGCTTCTGAGCACAAAAGACAGCAAAAGCAGCCAGACAGCTACAAACCACAACTTTTTGGAATGGAGTAACCCTGTCAGTCCCACCAGAAGGGGGGTAACAGGGCCACAGGCTGTTGGTATAGTTCTACCTGACCATCTATGGCTGCACATGCAATTATAGCACACACCTCTCCAATGCCAGTGCTACCAAGAAAAAAACAGAAGGAAATCCCTGAAAAATCAATAATCAGAGTTTGACATGATGAGAGGCTCAGCAATACGAATTAGCAGAACTGGTCACCCACCAGCTCCTGCAGCGCTGAACAGATGAGGGCAAGGGGGAAAGTAGAGGAGGTGTTCACCAGGCAGAGGATGAGTATAAACTCAAGTGAAGCTTCTCCTTAGGGGGTGATCCTGCACAGGGACTCGAGCAGGTTTAAGGTTAAGAGCAGAAGGCACACACGTGGCATGCTGTGCTCCAGGGAGTGCAGGAACATCTGACACAGCCTGAGAGCGTGTCTGCTGACTCGGGGCTGAATGCCTAATTAAAGCTATCGCTGGAAAAGTGCTTACTATGTTCAGTGACTACAAACAGATCACAGCCTCAGAAAACACAGCCTGATGATGGGAAAGAGATCTGAACAGACTTGCTCGCATTAAAGAATGAATCAGGGCGTCCCATGGCTCCACAGTTTGATCTGAAGATTGTCTGGAGAGCATGTACACATGTAACTCACCAGGAGCTGAGATACAACACATCTGCTCAGACATCTGAAAAACCCCTTCACCCAACAAACAGGAAGGCAAAGAAGGCAACGAGGAGGACCAAGCAGAAACAGTAACAGAACAATACAGGTTATTGGCTGAGTAGAAAACCCAGCTGGCTCTTGCATCTCTGACAGCACTGTCAGTCTGTGTCCAGACACAAATTGTGTCAGTTCTTGCTGCTGTATGTAATTACTCTTGAGACAGTAAATAAAACCAAAAAGACTGGAGCATGGAATGCACCACTGAAAGCACAGGTAGCTGGAAAGAGTTACACCCAAACTCTGTGGAAGGCTGGAGTGAAAATGAACTCCATAGTCAATGGAAGGAAAAGAAGATCTAACAAAATAATTAAAAGTGAAAGCAAATGAGCCAGTAACAAAACCAAGGTACTTCTGTATCATTCATAATTTATAATAAAAGATTATTACACAGCCAGTTGGAAGCACCACTCAGACAAAACAACAGACTTGGCTCATGTCAAGCAAAGGGTCTGTGTGCACCAAGAAATGAAACGGGCTTTAATTAATGCTAGGGAACACTTTCATACATATTAATGAGAAAGATTAATCTGAATTTTAAGCAGCATGGGGCTCTCAGTCAGAGTTGTTTATTGTGACTGTGCTCAAAGAAGCGTCTGTATTCCCCAGAAAAGACAAAATCACCTTTCTATTCCAGGAGTTAATAAACTCATCCAAGTGTGTGACATAGCAGTGAGCACAAGGCAGTACAGTGATGAAAATGTAGGCAAGGCCATTTCCACTGGAACAATATTGTCTAAGGGCCTGAGGACTGAATCAAATTAAAACAAGAGGAGACTTGGTACTTACTGGCCTACTTCCTTCCCCATGTATTTGTGCACAGAACATTAATGAGCATGATCAGGAAAGCAAAAAATCTGGTCCCCAACTTTTAACACAGGGAGGGGGGTTTATGGCCAGGCATAGCATAGGAACAAGAAATGAAAAACCTGAGGTCAGAAGTGTGAGCATGCTACAATAAATGGTGGGACAATATCCTATGAAATCTGTAGCATTAGTAATTTAATAATTTTCTTATAAGAAGGTCAAAGATCACCAGTACCTAGTTAAAAAAAAAAAAAAAAGACAAAAGGGCAAATAGCTTCACAGTGATCATAAAAGGATTTCGGTAAAGAAGTTCAATTCTACTCCAACTCATCTAATTTAAATGTAAATTCCAATTAAAGGCAGCTGAGAACAGATCATTCTGGCAGCTTAGACCTGAGGAAAGTTTTGAAATATTGCAATGTGTGTTGCCATAAAGGTGTACTATAAATTAACTGAGAAGGTAATTGCTTTAACTAAAACTTTTCTGTGGCACCATTTGCAAATGTGAAATAAATCATCAACAATAATTCATCAATGTAAACCATGGAAAACCAGAATGGCAACTAGTGTCCTGCAAGACATAGATAACACAAAAAAAGAGGTGGTATACATTTCTTCATTCTTATTTCTTATGCAATCACATTTTATATTCCACAATTCCAGTGTGCCCAGGTAGCCAAGAAGGCCAATGGCACCTGGCCTGGATCAGCAATGGTGTGGCCAGCAGCACCAGGGCAGTGGCTGTCACCCTGTACTGGGCACTGGTGAGGTCACACCTCAAATCCTTCTGGGTCCCTCATGACAAGAAAGACACTGAAGTGCTGGAGTGAGTCCAGAGAAGAGCAACAGAGCTAGGAAAGGATCTGAAACACAAGTCTTAGAGGCTGAGGGAGCTGGGGATGTTTAGCCTGGAGAAAAGGAGACCCAGGAGGGACCCCAACCCTCACCTGAAAGGAGGTTGTAGCCAGGTGGAGTCTGTCTCTTCTCCCAAGTAACAAGCAACAGGACAAATATAACCATCTCAAGTCATGTCAGGGGAGGTTCAGATATCAGGAGAAATGTATTCACCAGAAGGGTGGTGAAGCACTGAAAAAGGCTGCCCAGGGAAGCAGTGAAGTCACCACATTGGAGCTATCTAAAGACATGCAGATGTGGCATGTGGAGACATAGTTTAGTGGTAGCTTTAGGCCAACTCAACGGTTTTAAAGATCTTTTACAACCTAACTGATTCTATGTCCAGAAGACTACTATCCTGGTCACTTATGATCAAAGTACATGATACTGATAGCAGGTGCTTGGGGGAAATACTGATATTGCTGACTGGCATTAAAGCATAGCTCAGAACGAAACTGATAGAGCCTTTCTTATATAGAGTGGAATGAAATGGAACCTGAGAGAATATGATTGGGATTACAAAGGATATCTGAAGCACATGTACCACAGTGAGGGGAAAAGGAACACACAAAGACTGGCAATGAACACTGGGATGGTGGAACAATTTTAAAATTGAAATAGTGGGTTAAAGAAATCTAAGTGATAATAAACAGATTTTGATAGGTTTCTGAAAGGGTTAATATTTTATCATTGCCTGCAGTAAGAGTAACTGCACTGATAATTTTAAAAGGCCTCTTTACTTGTTCCTTCATTATGGAAGTACTTGCTCAGACCTGTTCAAGCTGAAGGTATAGCCAGCTCTGAATGAAACAAAAGAATATTTGTTAAATTTATTTTTCTGACTTTTGACTCTTCTTTAAGGAAAGAACCTAAAAAAGAATACTGTCTTAAGATCATCTTTAAAGAGGAACAAAAAATAAGAACTATTTTTCAGTGTTAGAAGAAAAAGGTAGATGAAACAGAGATTCCCAGATACCCACCTGACCCACTCCTTGCTTCTGTTATGGCACTTTCCTCAAGGCACACTTTGAAAAAAGCTCAAAACCTGGCACTTTTTTGGCTGCTGTGCACATCATTAATATAATTGGTGATGTATCACCTCAAGAATCCTTTCAATTTCCAGGTGATTTTTCTTCTTCCCCAAGGACACTGTCTCCTTTCAGCATTTTCTAAGAAATATCTAAGAGCTTACCTGACAGGCAGCCAGATAAAGTGAGGCTGTCGAATAATTTCTCCACACTAGGAAACCCATTTATATGAAGCACTCCTACAGAGTGACTGTGTATTGTGCAGGAATGGGTTGGAGGAAGATGACCCATTCTTTTGATTCATATCTGCAGGGTTCTGGAATTTTGTTGAACATTTGTTGTGGTTAAATAACTATTAAATTGTCAATATTCCAAGAAAAACAAAATATACACTCGATTCCATCGTGAAAATCGTGCAAAATAGCTAAGTGTGCTGTTTGTGCTTGATTTTGTTGGACAGCACAGTGCAATGAAATCACCAACTGTCAGATGTAATATGACAACCAAATGCTTGGAGGCTAGAAGTATTCTGTCACTGTCATGCTGTGGATAATTTGTGCCAGTAATCCTCAGGCACATCTGAGCAGCGGGACACACCGGATATTATCCGACTGCCTCAGTGGAAAATGCACTTCAAGGCAGCTTGGTGATAGTGCAATGATGGGATGCCAGGTGTTAAACCACCAGCAGCACTTTGAAGCCTGCAGAGCCTTGGCTCTGTTGCTCCTCCAAAGCCATCTCTGAGCACAGTTTTGTGCCTGTCCAGAGCAGGGGAAAGCCATAAAGGTGGCTGCTGATGTAAAGGTGGGTGAGGCAGGCTGAAGACAAGGCCTGGCAGTGAGCAGGTTCAGGAAGGGAGAACAGGTAAGTCTTCAAACACAGTGACCTCCTGCTCTGCAGCTGACCCAAACAAAATGGTAATGCACCCAGACAAGTGGTGTCTCAGCTCTGTAGAGGGACTCAGAACTGCCCTTAAGCTTCACATCTTTTATCTACAGCATTTACTTTGCCAGCCACCTAAAAGAGCTGCACACACAAGCTAAAGCAAGAGGGGATTTGGGCTTTCCATGCCTGACAGAAAGGCTGTTAGACCAGATGTAGCCAAGGAAATGTATACAAAAGAGAATTACTGAGAGACTGTGTGCTTTGTGATTTTCTTAATTCAAGTATACCTAAGGCCCAACTTTGTCCCTCAACTTTGTCCCTTCAAAGCCCACTGAGTCCAGAAAAACTCTCCAGGCTCTAATGTGTTTTAATAACTGGAGACTTCATTTAAACTATTAACAGTATGTCTCTTAACAAAATGAATTTAATACTCTTTGTTCATGGGCTGATGAATAACACAACTGATAGAAGATTTGGCCTGAGCAAATATGCAGGTCTATTTACAGATTTACAAAGGAAACCTTGCACAGCACCTGCCCACACATAATTCTGACTCCTGGCACTACTTTAAGGAGTATTGAATTCCTTCCCACCCACACATCTTTACATAAGTAGAAACTTAAACACCAGTTCAGACTAAACATTTTTGAATGCAGAAATCCTTGAGTGACACAAAGAGAAACAGTGGTGTAAATGAACCTTTAATTTTCATCACATTCAATAACTGATGGGCTAAACTCAGAGATTTTAAAACAGTGTATAGTTTATTTGAAGTTATTGATTCTCACTTCCAGTAGATCCCTGTGCTCCATCAGCACAATGTGTTTTCATTGGAGGCTGAGACCATCACTAGATGTTACTTAGCAAGTGGAAAAAATTTTCTGTCCTGAATAGCTGTCAAAAAGACCTGCCATACAGAATGACTTCCAACTTGCCCTGGGAAGAAGAGCAACCAGCAGCAGGATATTCCAGCCTCTGGTGGGCCCAGGGAATTCTTTCCACTCAGCTATGAAAATACAGCCTATGAAAAGTGGCTAGGAAAGATAGCTCAGTATTTATATAATTGCAATTATGCACATTGTCCTAGAGGTTGGCATCAGCTACAAATTTTTATGACTCTGTTGATTCAGGATGGATTGAAAATCACCATGCAAGAGCAGTAATGGATGGGAGAATTACATCTTGGCCACTGTCACTAATGCACTGTGTATAAGAAGAGAAAGATAATATGACAGTCTCTGAACATATCAATAATAATAAGGGTTCAACAAAGAGACATCCAACAGTGAAAGGTTTCAAGAAACAGCTAATGATCAATTCCATTATATCAACGTGACTTCAGGAGAAGAATTCAAAGTCAGACTGGAGCCTGAGCTTACCATAGTGTTCAAAGGATAAAAAGCTGATGGTTTTGTCTTTCCCTTCTGATTCCTCCTTGGTCTTTTGCAGGACAGCAGCAGTCTGCCATCTTTTTCACAAATTATGTGCTGCCATAGTACAATATCACCACTCTTAACCTCTGTTTGGACATTGCAAGACACTGAGAGGCCTGGGACATCTCCTGGCTCATTTCAGAGTGGCACTGACACCAGAAAGGGAGGTGAAATCCACCACTGCCTGACAGCAGCAACAGAATTGCAGAAACACTGGCAAAAATTCAGCTTCTAACACTATGGAAAAACTTGATGAATTCACTGAGGTTAAAATATCTGCAGTGTTACAGGCAGATCACAAGGGAGGGCCATGTTCAAACTCCACTTTGCCAGACTCAACATGGGAAGACCACACTGCAGACTGGCCAGCCCTAACAGTGTCAACTTCCATGGTAATTCCCACAGTATCTCAGAGAAATATTTTTGTTATTAAAAAATCCAAAATGAACTACTGCAAAAACCACTGCTGACCTCCTGGACCTAATTCATACTTCACACCATTTCACTTGCTGCAGCTGTACCAACTTTAGGGGAATTTACACATTAGTGTATGAGAAAGGAAAAGGAGATGGGTTGTCTTAAGAAAAACAACTTGAATCTTCAGAGCCAAACTAAACCCACACAAATATAAAAGAATGAGGATCTCAGCTGGTTTCAGTTTACGAAGGTGGTACCCAAAGTCTGCATTTCAAAGGCATGTGCATTTTGCATAATTTTCCTGCCTCTTCTGAACCCTTTCCTTTGTAATTTATGCTGTATGTATTTTGAATTAAATAAAAATAATCAGTTTCTGCCACTGTTAACTGTGAAATGGATTCTTTGAGTTTCACTGCATAGTAATAAGACTTCTTTTGCATCCATTAAATATATGGAGAATTAATTTCCAGTCACAAACCTAAAGCTGGCATTGTTTAGAGAGAAAGTAAAATTAGGGTATTCCATACAATATATGTTAGTTGTGTTTTTTCACTTTTTTCTACAGTCCACAGTCCATACTCCATAGTCCATAGCATTTTACAAAAGGCTGCCTAGGAGTTCAATTTGATAAAATAGTTCTTCTGTTTATAAGATGTTACTGGCTTATCTATTCCTCAGGACCAGGCATAAATGTGATAACAAAACAACACACTAAAATGAAGTAGAACTACAGCCATCCAGTTACCCTGGCCCTGAAAGCTGCATCTGTGCTTCCTGATTCAGTGAATGTTGGCCTCCATGGATGGTCCTTATCATTGTGCAGGAAGTTTTCCACCCAAGAATAAAGAGATGGATACTTCATCAGTATCAGTTCAACCTCCAACAGGCTAAACCATGGTATGCTTACGATTGTCTAAAAAAATGTTAAAAATGTTTTCTTCATTTTTATGTAAAAATGTTTTTCTTCATATCTCTCTGTAATACCAGAATGAGAAAGGCATTGAAACTTGTTTATAGTTTTTTTCCTATAACAAGACAGCTGCTCCCAACTGGAGGACTGAATTACAGATCTCAATCTTTGCTACAAACACCTCTGAGATATAAGTGCATCTGCTTGATCTGAAGGGAATTTCCTACCCAGACACCTGGCAGGAAAGCACTAAAGACTTTATTCAAAACAAAGGAAGTATTCTTCCTTCATTTTAGAACTCTGCACCTTCATTTTTCAGCTACTGAAAGGAGTCTTCTCGTTAGGCTTGCTCCAGGAAATGTTACAATAAAAGTGTAAGAAACTGTCTGGGACCTGTGGGTTTGGCCAGGCCAACCTCCAACATAGCACAGGTCAACCTTTGATATTAAGGCTTTGTTGATCAGACTTTTGTCTGAATTTTGAAAATCTCCTAGGGTTGGAGATCCATTCCACAGCCTTTGCAGGTGACCTACTCCCAGGCTTATTGCACTACAGGGAATTTTTTGACGTCTCTTCTGCAGGCTGAACCGAATTTCCTCAACCAAAGCAGAGGTGAGAGGAATAATTATTTCCCTGGACCTGTAGGCTATTTTCCCTTGTAACCATTTCTGTTAGAACTTACCATAAATACATTCTCTCTTGTATATATTTATATAATTAAATATAACACTCACCAGCCACTGCTGAGGTATTTCTGGCAGAGGCATTTGAGGAGGCGCCGGCAAACTGTTGGCAACTTCTTGCTTCTGGACATGTTCTTTTATTTCTAAACCTGTGGAAGAGCAACAATCACCTAATACATTCGTAGATGCAAATGGGATGTTTTTTCCACATGTGGATCCCATGTCTGACTGTCACACACTGAAATCTGGCATGCAGTTCTGATCACAGCCCACCTCC
This sequence comes from Pycnonotus jocosus, assembly GCA_013400435.1. NCBI lineage: Eukaryota > Metazoa > Chordata > Aves > Passeriformes > Pycnonotidae > Pycnonotus > Pycnonotus jocosus. Next base: position 135,080 of record VWYP01006740.1, read on the forward strand.
CAAAGGCAGTTACTGAGGCAGGACTGGAAGAATGCTGGGAATTCAGGAATTTAATCAACCAGAACAAACACATACTTGCTCTATATGATAATGACATATATGCTGTTTGGATCAACAAATACCAGACATTGAAAATAATTACAGGAAATCATTCTGAACTGCCCATCCATCTCAAACTCAAAGACTTAAACAACATTCAAACGGGCTGCCAGGTGCCTGCCGGTTAAAAACATTTATTGGGGGAATATACCACATTTGAAAACATCCCAGTGGCACCACACAGTGAATGAAATGTAGCCTGTGGCCAGTACGTGACTGGCTGCCTCTTTTCAGTGGAGAGGAGCAACAGTTGTTCCATTTTGGATGGGCAAAGCCATCATGCAGAAGCGAGCCCCAAACCATCTTTCATACCAAAAGAATGGAGAAGAGGGCAGAAGCAGAGCCCCTGCCTGCTGGAAGTGACAGTGACAGGTCTTTGGCCAAGCCCACAGTGCCCATGTTCCCTGGGCTCCCTGCTGCCACCACCACCTCTGATCATGGAGCTGTGGTGTGAGTGCAAGCCCCAGGAGATGCAGGCTGCTGTGACACTGCTGAGGGACACTGCCCTAATCAATTCACCATTAACAGAAATTCCCATTGAGCATATTTTCCCATCATTTCCTTCTTAACTAATGTTTTATTTTAATAACCTCATGATTTTCCAGGTGAATTTGAAAAGGGAAAAGAATGAATGTAAAAGCTGCTCTGAGGGTTCTTTGTGTCATTGTTGCACCTCTCTCACGGGAGAAAAGAGGAATGACCAATCCATTCTGTGTTTTTGGCACAATAATTTAAATCACAGTTGAATTCCCTTTGTAGAAACGGGATATTGTTTACTCTTCTACATATCAAAAGAAGATTAGGGTGCATCTCCTCAATGGTCTGGCAAAATTTCAGTCCATGAATTGTACCCTGCTTAACCCTAGACTGAATTTAGTTCCTAGTGTTTAGCTGCATTTTTAAAATATATATTTACATAATCAAGTGGATGACTTTCGGTCAAGATTATGTAATTCTCAAAAATGTAATCAATGATGAAACATTTCTTGTCATAGTATCCCAGTCCCACTGGCTGTGAAGTCATGGGTTGAAAAATAACACTGATATATTAAACTGTCTCTCAAGACTACAGTTTCTTCTTTCTTCCTACTAATCGAGACAGTGATTAGTCTTGGGAAACATTATTTTTTTTTTCCAGTATAACTTTCACTCATTGCTCTTTACATAGGATGAGTGATGAGTCCATATTATGACTGCCATCCATATCCAAGTGTCCCATGCCTTCCATAACATCCAGAAGTCATATATGAAGGGATTTTTACTGAAAAAAAACCCCAAACTATTCCAAGTGAATACTATTGACTCCAGAATTATTTTTCCTCAGTTTTCATCTATATGTGTTTAAATAAGAAACTGCTCCAACATTTTATTTCTTCTACCAACTTACACTGCAAAAGGAGTACCACAGGTTTAGGGCATCAAGTCTTATTAAGGAAAAGAGGCAATGTTGACAATCATATTAAATGACTAAATCCAGCCACAGTTCTTACTCCAAAATAAACTCTTTGTGTCTTTGTTTTCTAGAAGAAAGTCTGAGTTTCATCATGAAATGCCAAGTGTTTTCTTCAGACCTACAAGCCACTGGGCATGCCAAGGTGCAGTAAGAAAAATAAGGTTTATAGTTCTGCCAGATATTAAGAATAACCACTGGTTTGGATGCAGGGCAGGTTGAGGCCAAGCAGCTGCGACCTGAAGAACACATCTGCCTGGCCCAGTTCTCCCTGCTTGACAGATATTAGATGAAGAAAACAGTGAGCATTTGGGGGAGATGGAACAAAACAAGGCAAAATATTTCTAAAGAATTCACCAAGTAAGAACTCACTCAGTTTGAAGTGAAACCCAACCAGTCCTTCACAATAATTTCCATACATTTACAAAGAAAAACACAATTGTTCATTTCCAGACATTCTAATGAAGCTAGCCCATTCCCAGTTCCCCAGATCCATCACTACCATTTCCCATTACTCTTACATGGTTTTCTCCAGCAATCAAAAAATCCTGTCGGATTGAGCCTGCTGATTTTTGCAAATGCAACTAAAGAGCTTGAACTCAGCATAGTCCTCAAGCCTCTTAAACTGTGCCAGCAACCCTAGAGCTCTTGTGGAGTTGTGTGGGTGGAGTAAAACAACAATTTGAAAAACAGACTCCAAATGATAGTTCATCTTAGTTACAGAGTACTGTGGGTTTATGCATCTTTTATTGCTTTTAATTTTAATGAAGAGATGAATAGTTTCAAAGGGATGGGAGTACTGAATGTTACAACTGATAAAAAAAGCAGCAGGGTCGGCTCCAGTAAAGTACATGACTCCCTGGGTAGTTTCACACACACTCAAGGCCAGGACGTGATGGCAGAGCTCCCAAGGAGGCAGCTCCTCTCCTTCCCTGCCTTGTTCCTGTCCCTGCACCAACCTCTCCTTTGAGCCAGCATAAGCATGTGTGTGGCCTTAGGTTGAACCAGATCAGGGAAGTGACTCTGGTTAGGACTAAACCACCAGAAAAAAAGCAAATAATGTTTGTGCTAACAGAAAGGAAGGGGCAATACATTAGCAGCCTGGGGAGAGAAACTGGATGCTTTTTTAGAGGCCGTGCTGGCTTAAATACTATTCAATTACATAAATAAGAGAGTTTATAGACATAGACATATAAAGCATAGTCCTATGATCTTTTATTTAACTGAACTATGGGGTTTCCTTAATTCCAGTTTGAACTAGAGCGTATCTTTTAGCAGAATATTCCATCTTGATAAGATGCCAGCAACGGCATGCAGAACTTGCTAAGTTCTTCCATTAGTTCATAGCTTCAATGCTCAAAACGTGTGCTTTATTTCCACTTTGAAACAAGCATTCAGCCATTGCACTTACTGTTGTGTAAGGCTAGGAGCTTGTTCTCAGTCATTCCTTTTCTATATAATGATTAATTATGACACCTCATTTTGGATAATTTGAAGGCATATTTCTGGATCCTTTAATCACTTTTACAATTTTTCTTTGAAATTTCTACATTTGATCTCCTTGAATGAAGACACTAGAGGTGAGTAAAATGTCCCAGTAACAACTGCACTAAGCAAAGCCCTAGCACTTAACACATGGATCTCCTTGGGATCTTGGTGATGGATGGATCCTGTAATTGGATGAAATGGATCTTGTTACAGAGCCTGCAATAAGCTCTAAAACCGAAATGGAAGGTGATGAATAGTGGAAAGCTACAGTTCTGGGATCTTATCTGCCACCACATGTGGAGCACAGACTGAACACACCTAGGAAGGTGTCCTGGCACACAGAAATTGATACTCGCACAGTTAAGACCTCTCACCCTCAAAGTGATTTTGAACTGTCTACAGGGAGCAAATCTTTGCCCAGGCTAACTCCCACATCATGCCTAGGAACTGATGGAGGAGACAAGTCAGCTCAGGCCAAACCAATGGAAGGATCACTCCACAATTTAACAGTGTAAATAATTGAGCTCTAGAGCCCAGGAACATACTCAGCACTGTGAAGTGGAGGGGTTTTTGTCCTGGAACACTATCCACAACCCCAAAAGAAAGAATGTGACAACCTTTCCCCATGTTTTCAAAGTTGGCAACAAAATGACCCCTTGACTTCTAAAATAGTCAAATGTTTTTCTCAATAAATCTAGCTGTAAAGACTGCAAGAAGAACATGCAGTGTCCGCTCAGCATTGCTGAAGTTATTTTGAACCCAAGTAAAATATAGCTGCTTCTAAACATATTGAATTGCAGGTTAACACCTACAGATTTTTGGGGAGTTTGGTGTGTTTTGATGAGCTTTTGGAGCACTCCTTCCACAATATGAGAAATTGGTATCTGCCTTGTTCTCTCAGATGCAGTAGGCGTAGTGGTGGGTCTTTAAGAATGTCAAAATGGAAAAGAGGACAATCATTACTTTAAAGATCTCCTTGGACTTGAGTCCCATGGCAAAAACTATTTCTTTAATAAATGGGGCAACACTGCACCAAACAAGACCATATTTTTTTAGCACCAGAGAAGAAACAAATCATGAGAAATACAACTGCTCACAACGTGGCATTTTTCTTCAACAAACTCTGGTATTTTTCAAAAATCTAAACTGGGGGTTTACACTGGCAGTAGTTCTGTCAAATGTAGTGGAGACAGAGGTCTTAGAGCCCAGATGTCACTGCATACAGTAATACGTGCTAAAAAATATAACGGTACTGTTGGAAAAAACAGTGAGGAATGCTCCTCACTAAAGCTCTGTGGAAAGGTTTCTGTACACAGTAAATCACTTAAGTTGCACTCAGTTCCATAATCTTGATGGAGACAAGCAATTGTGCAATAAAAATGGTTTTAGATAGGAAGAAAACAAGAAAGTAAGTCTAATTGCAAAATGCAATCCAAACATTCTGACAACCATTTCCTATCTCTGGCTTGGCACTCCTGTATCAGTTATGCACCAGACTCCACCTCCGTATCAAGCCTTTTGATGGATTTGGGTCATTTGACACAGATGAAACAGTGCTGTGGCCTGCACTCCCTGACATCAAAACTCACAAACAACATTACTGGCACAAATTAAATGAAGTAGCCACTTACCCAGCAGAAGTGGAAACATTCTACCTAGGAAATAATTCTGTGGCTGAGTTCACCCATGTGCACCCAACATATTTCTAAGTGTGCCTTTTGCTGTATTTTACTGCTGGACACAAAGGAAAGCATTCAGGAAAGTTACACTTTGGCTTCACCTTGTCTTTCTGTCTTGCTTCAATTTAGGGCTTGTCTTCAGCTCTTAAAGTTATTTCACTGAGCACAGACTTATTCTGTGCATTCTGCAAGCAAGAAAACACACCCCAGCACTGACCTTTTGATGACTGTATCCTCAGGAGAATGTTAGTTATTACTGCCTTCTTCTCCCTGACAGTGGAAGTTAGATATTCATGGTCCAGAAGTTCAAGAAACAGGCGCAGCTCAACTATTAACTCTTCCATGGCTGAAAGACAAAAAAATAGAATTACTTTTTTCTCAAAAGTCCCATTGGAAAAAAAAGGTAACAGCTAATTCTCATTTACCTACATTTATAGTTATTTTCTAGTATTTCTTAAAAATGTATGGTCCTCCCTGATCAAAAGAGACTTTAACATTATTAAACACTAATAGAACCAAGAGAATAATCCATTAGTGAGCACTGCTGGCATTTATAACATTTATTTCCAAACCAAAATCTTTTCACATGCCACATGATGAAGCCAGCCCCAGACAAGTTACGTGCAGGAATATTGGCCCCTGCCACTCTGGTTCCCCTCCCATTAACAAACTGCAAAATTTCTAACTGCAGAACAAAATTAAGGCTTGGTAAAGCTTCTAGATACCACTGGTATTTTGATTAATCTTTCCTTCATCTTTTTCCTTCTGTTTGCTGCGGAAAAAAGAGCAGGTATTCTTCTTTTTTTTTTTTTTTTTTTTTTTTTTTTTTTTTTTTTTTTTTTCCCAATGATTTTTCTTTTTTATGATCTCCGAAGACAAGCTCCCAATCTCTCACAATTTTTGTATCACTCTCTAGATTTCATGTGAGGGATTTCCCATTTCATCCTACTCTACTATTCCAGATCTCAAGAGTTTTCTGTCTTGCTTTGGAAAAATAATTACATTCCTTCTCTCTATTCCTAGTGCTTCTTAATTTTTTTATCAATGATCTTCGTAAGCACAGTTCTCGTTTTCTCCTTTTAAGTTATCCCTAAAGTCTTGCATGTTCCTAAGAACTGCAGTGGCTCAGACCACACATACAAACATCTTTGTTACAGCCTGATCATATGATATCTCTTCAGCAGGTTTATGAGGAAACCCATGGTATTGAACCACATTTTCACGCTTCAGTTGTCTCGTAATTCTGAGATTTTCTGGTCCCTTCACTTAAGGGGATATTCTATTTATAGTTTTGTATCCGCATTCCAAAATGCCTCCACTTAAATTTTTCTCTACTTAATCACATTTTTTTAATAGTCTTTTCAAGGCCTAACTGGGCAACTGCTGCTTAGCCCCTTCAGACTTCTAAGAGGTACATTCTTTGTTGCTTACACCCTTACCAGCTCTTCCCTACTCCTAAAACCTTTCTGATACCATTGTTTACCCAAGTGAACCTGGAATCCTTTCTTCATTTTTCTGAGAATGTGTCTGGGTGTTTAAACAACCCTTGTTTGAGATGCATTTACTTTATCCTACATTTGAGAACAGCAGAGTGCAGGGAAGCCTGCAGATGTCAGCTACACTCCTGCAAGGCACTCTTGGCCTATTCTTGTCTCCAAGAAAAGCAGATTTTCCCATGCATTTGGAGACCGTACCTACGCTTTGACTGCTCTGGCAAAGCCAACAAACTATTAGTAGCAAGAGCAGAAGATGTGCCAGTCAGCAATATCAGGGCATGAAAACATTTTAACACAGAAATCCCTCAAGAAGTATGCTTGGGCAAGTATTTTCATAGAATCATTTAGGCTGTGAAAGACTTTTAAGATCATCAAGTCCAACCACAGCACTGTCAAGTGCACCACTAAACCACGTCCCTAAGCACCACATCCATGTGCACATGGTCCCTAAGCACCACATCCAAGCACAGTGACTTCACCACTTTCCTGGGCAGCCTGTTCCAATGTTTGACCACCTTTTCGTGGAAAAAAAAAATTCATGATATCAAATCTAAACGTACCCTGGTGCAAACTGAGGGCATTTTCTCTAGACCTGTTGCTTGCTACTTGGAGGAAAATGACACTCATCTCCCTACAACCTCCTTTCAGGTAGTTATAGACAATGTCCAGCCTGGACCCCTGTTCTCCAGTCTAAACAGTCTCAGCTCCCTTAGATACTGCTCCTCAAGGCTTGTGCTCAAGACCCTTAACCCTTAATTTTCTCAAAGACACTATTCGTTTGTACATATAATTCCGTCTTGCCCAAGTTTTTCTTGGTGATTTTTTTATTTTTTTTATTTTTAACTGAGCAGTAGCATTACCATTACATAAACTGCCCACTTTTTCAGGAACTATGTTTCCCAAAGATTTTCACAATATATTGGCAGAAAGTGGGTATTTAAAATGACAGAAAAACTGTCAGCATCACTTCACAATGTAGCTCATGGAAAACATCCCATGGCTACAACGGTAATTTCTTTTGCCATCACATTTGTAGCTGTCTAAGCTCTCTAGAAGTCTGTCAGAAATCCAAAGTATTTCACAACAACCCTATTACTTCCAGAGTTGTTCAAATTATGAAACAACATCTATAGAGCATACAGCTTTCCGAAGCACAAAGGCATAGGTTCGGATTTGCAAAGTAGTAAGTGATTATGAGACTCTAAAAGAAATAAAAAGGCAGTATGAAAAAAAAAATAATAACACCCAAATAATCAGATTTTTTTTTCTCAAATTATAGTTTAGAGATAAGATGCATATTCCATTCTGTGTAGTGGTCTCCATCTTTTAAGTATGCTTTGAATATAAAATGCACTAATACTGTTCATTTTAGTTACAGAATATATGAATATTTTAATAGTTACTTGATATGATAAATGCTTTCAAAAGCTATCATTACCATACAATCTAGGCAATCATTATGAAACCTAATCAGTATGCAGTACAAGAAATTTATATTTTTCATGTAGTTCTACAGCCATATTTATTGTTAGTAATTGCAATTACTGTTAGTAATTGCATATATTACTGCACTAATATTTCTTTGCAATGCCATGTTTCCTGATTTCTTTAAGGCAAGGGATTGTAAATAAGCTAAAAGGGAGCTCTCCCTTCACCTCTTCACCAAAGAATACCATATGCCACAGTCACCTCTTTGCTGAGAACCTTCACTTCTAGGAAGGGAAAAAAGGATGAAAGCATCAGATACGTTTGATATGCAAAGTGTACACAACTGTGCTAAGTTATTAAAAATTATCAGATCCTTGTTCTCAGGATCTTATAATCTAATATAAACAGATGAGATGCACAATGAGAAATGAAAACAGAGCAAGAGGGAGTTACCAGGGAAGGAGACAGGGAAGCAAGAGGACAAGAGATATGAAACCACTGCTGGAGAGACTTCTGGGAGCTGGCACCAGCCCAAATCTCTCCTGACTGTACCTTAAACGTGTGGCTTTTCTCCATGTCTTTGGAGGAAATCTGCACTGCAGTCCCTGGTGACCCCTTCCCATTGACCCACAATGCCCAGCCCACCAACATGGGACTGGATGCAATTTAAGTGCCCCAGCAGAGGATTTAAAACACAAAGCTTTGGTTAGGACAGATAAGAGGATGGGAAGATGAACCTGATACCAGTGAGGCAATACTTGAAACCATGCCAAAACACTGTCTTAGCAACACATTCACATTCACTGCATGTGCCCTGGGCCTGGTGTCCAGCACTGCGGACACAAAGGTTGAGCAGTGCATCACCAAGGGACACAGACATGGCCAGACATGGGACACAGACATGGCCAGACATGGGACACAGATCATGGCCAGACATGGGACACAGATCATGGCCAGACTTGCTCCTCCTGCCTTGGAAAGCTCACAGGTGTATGGCACTTCAGGCAAGCAGACATAAATGGTAAATCACAATTTTAGTGTGAAATTGTTAGCAGCTGTTAAAAAAATGCTAGACATGAACACTTAGACGTTATTTCTAGCAGGACTAAATTAAGGATGTATTTTTTTTGTGTAGGAGTTAATAGGATCATAAATATCAAAGTGTGAGGGAAGAAATTTTTGAATTTCACTTCATATATGCATTGATGTCAAATATCCAAAAGGAAAGAAGGGAAACACTGTTCCCAGATAGCAAGAAACACTCCACATATCTTAAAAGCATACTTTCCTCTGTTAGTACTTTTGCTGCTTAAGGAAAGAGCAGAAATACTGCCATGGTGTGTATTGAAATAAAGTACTGAAAATTCTTTTTCCAAGATGGCAACATATAAACTTGTATGTTCAGGTTGAAGAAACAAGTTTCCCTGTTGTCAATCCTTGGCTGATTTTCTGGATTAAAAAATCTTATTTTCTTCTTCCTAGAAATGTGATGATGGGCTCACAAAAAAAAAAAAAAAAAAAAAAAAAAAAAAAAAAAAAAAAAAAAAAAAAAAAAAGGAACTCAATAACAGAAAATCTACATATTTTCAGTAAGCAATCATTATTTCTTAAATGGAGACTCAAAAGGAGCGGGTGATGCAAGTCCCAAAGAAAAACATACTCCTCCAGTGAGTGATTACCCTTGGAAATCTGACATCACCACAAAAAGAAAGAATAATAATCAGAAAAAGGCTCCGAAAAAGGGGCCAATTTATTTGACAGTTTTGGCTGTGTTATCATTGCCAAAGGAATTACTGGTAAGTGGCAGGTGGTGAAAGGCAGGGTGGAGCCCAGGGATGGTAATCACAACAGTAAGCTGATTTTAGCTTGACTGTGGAGCAAAATCACATTCCATATGAAATGATGAGAAGTCCATTCTATGCTCAATAGGAATTATAGGCCCCTAATGGGCTGCTGTAATTGCCATGCACAAATAAAAAAAACAATGATAAATTCAAAAGGGTTTCCAAGACCAGCTCTCAGGAGTTTTAAAGTTTTTCAAATGGCAGCACATAAAGACTATATACACAAGCCAGCAACAGAATACACCAAGGTAAAAATAATCAGAATAAGGCAATTACATCACACTGCAGATTTTGTTCCAAACCAGAACTAAAACCAAATGGGACTAAAAATGCATGATGATGCAATTATTCTAAATCTATGTTTACTGGTACTAGCCTATAACCATTTTTTAAAAGAATATAGTTTTCACTTCCAGTTGATCAGAAAAAAATCATAGGGGTGATTCTCTACCACACACATGATTTCAAGGTTGCTTAAACTAGAAGAAATGACAGGAATGAGCTCATTAGAAAACAGATCAGACTGTTTTTGGTCAGTCCTAGCAATTACAGTATTTCTTAATCATACCACAGCACAAATGACCTGAAAGTGTAGTTAACTAATATACACTACTGAACTATTAAAGAAAAAGAAATGCAAGTCCAGGAAGGAGGACAGGAAATATGTATATTAATTATTGTCTTGTCCATGCAGCACAGAATAACTTCACTTCCATGCTTGCATGTCTGTTACAAATGCATTTATGAAAATACATAAATATACAAATTTGTCACAGAAATCGATTTTAATTTTAATTGAGCTTTAATCTTTAAGAAGATCCTATTGATCAGTTCCTTGAACACTAGTGAATCAAATTTCTCAGTGCTGACATTTTTTGTTATCTGTTTAGTTTATCATTTGCAGAAGTTGAAGGCTAGAACAGAGACCCACTACAAGAAATCACCTAATCTGACTTTTATACAATACAGGCCAGAGACTTTCACCTTTCCACCCCTCTGTTTGTGGAGAGATGTGTATTTACGTGAAGTATAACTTCCAGGAATGCAAAAATTCTGTGTTAGCATCTTGAGTCCTAGTTCCATGGGGGGTGATCCCACTGGACTTCCCCAAATAAATTTGACTGCATTAATGGGAAATATTGAGGCCAACCTTTTTATACATAAAAACTTCTTGAAACATAGAGACCCTCTCAATCTTTAAAAAACCCTACATTGGTATTTGGGTACACAAGCAACACTGTAGAAACCAGACATTTGTTCTCATTTAAAATAAAAAGCAGAATGTGAACTTCATGTTTATATACATTTCTCTTGAAATAGTGTCATCCTTAGTTTTGGATGCTGTAATGTGAATATTTTATTAAAAAGCTCATAACAGACTACTGCTGAGGAAACCATGGCTGTTTTTTATAAAGCTATAAATATCAGGGACACTACAATGAATGCAGAGCCACAAGGAGACAAAAATCTTTATGAAGAAAAATATGAAATCACTTTGACTCACTTCCACTCAAACCTATAACACAGTTACAAATATCCTGTATCCAGCAATTAATAAAAAAGCTCCTTTCATGACAATTTTATCATTATCCAGGAAAAGATTTTCACACAGAAGCGCACAAAATCTGAAAGCAGGCAGTAAGAGCATATTTAACAGTAGGAAAAGTTTTTAATTTTTTCAATATACTACCAGAATCTAGTTGACATACTTGAAAATTGTGTTGAAATCCCCTCCCCCAAGAAATGAAAAGTGTTGCTGCCTGAGGAACACCCTGTGACAAGACAAGACTTCTCACTTAATGAGTTTTTTCTTGGTTGCACTCTGCTGCCTTGAGAACCATAATGTAGAAGGTGTGATGAATTCTACCTGATAAATATCCTAGATCCTGCTCAGAAAGTGAAGATGATCAGCTTGGGGATACATGGCATTAGAGTAGAGTGTTAGTGTGTTAAAAAGGGCTGAACCCTAAATAGTAAATGAAGGCCTAAAGATGAAGAACTAGTATGAAGCAAGTAAAACATATAAAAGGATTTCCTTTAGAATGTTTTAGCATAAAAATAATTACATCTCTTTAAAAACTGGCAAAAAACATATTTTGTTTAAAATCTGGCACTGCCTGGCCTGTCACAAAGGTTCTTTCCAGATAGCTTGGGGCAAGAGAGACAAAACCCATCTACTAAAACCCCCTCCTGTCTCATGCATATTTATGATCAACCTCAATGAATGTCAAGGGATCAATGCAGCCACAATCCACATGTTCTCCTCTTTCTCCTTCTTCTCTCTGCTTCAGTTCTCAAGGAATTGGCTTTTACAAAACCAGCTTTCCAAAAAAGCTATCAGAGCTCCAAATGCTACTGTTACAATACCTGGGTGATGAAACAAGAGGTGGGAAGGCATTAAGGATTGTTTGGACAAGAAACAAGCTGCCAAAAAATCCTGCTCCATCAGTGAATCCTCCAGCCATGCCAAAAATCCTACAGCCATGCAATGAGTGACAGCACTGCTGGGGTGTAATGCATTAGCAGAGGGTGGATGGATAAAGGGGTTATTTTTTAAAGTGCAGACCAGTGTTTAGCAAAGTCACCGACTTTGGAGAGGAACTTCTGCTTTTCAGCAAGTTCACAGACTCATAGGAAAAAAAAAGAACTAAAATAAATCAGAGAAGGAAAATGAAAAAAAGGAAAAATAAAAAAGAGAAAAAAGAAATAAGAAACAAAAGGAGAATAAAAAAAAATACTGTTAAAGGCATTTATTTTTATTTAAGTACCAATTATCTACCTGGAACTCATGCTAGCCAAAAAGAAAAAAAATGCTGATAACTAAATAAACTTGACTTTATAAAGCTGTTCAAGACTTTACCTAAAAGTATGTCTCCCATGTGAGATTTCTTTTGTTCCTAAAATAAATGTAACATACTTTGTAGAGCATATGAACATGGATTTCACCCTCACTGTACACCCAGCAAGCTGAGAAAGTCTCACCCTCCTGCCTCTGTGCTCTCTGTGGGCACTCAGGCTGAGTTTTCTTCTTGGATGCCCATTATCCTTCTGCAGCAGGAAATTGAAATTTCTTGCATTTAACCATCTTTGAAAATATCAGCTGACATCGTCCCATCAGGACAAGACATTCCAGGTCCTGTCTGCTGGCTCCTGCATTGTCTCACCTCCTCCCTCTCTCCAAACCACAAAAGATAAGCAGCCACTACAGAATTAATGAACAGGCTCCGATTCCACAGAAGAAAAGCAGTTCCCTCTGATGATGAAGACAGAAAATCTGTGGTAGGAGGTGAAAGTCTGCGCCTGTCTCCAAATCCCAGGAGAAATGGGGCTCAGATAAGGCTGAGACATACAGAAACAAGGACCTGTGGTAGTAAAAACAAAGGGAAGCACTGCAGCACCCCTTGGGAGCTCTGCACTCAGGCCCTCAGCTGAACACAGATCCCTTTTAAGGGTAGAATTTCTTTCAAAGTTATGAATAATTACATACCCAGAAGAAATGTGAGACAGTAAATTAAGGATGTCAATGGAATGGAGAAACAGAATAGCAAAACAATGACAAAGAAATACAAATACGGCAATGGTAGGAACTACACATTATAATTTGGTATTTCTGTACTGAGCAATACAATTTTATTATCCATGTCAAATAGCAAACTTAAAAATTGTTCAAGTCCAGAGTCTGATCATGTCATCCATATGAACAATATAGCTGAAGAACACTTCTTGCTTTGTGAATCTAGAGCTCCAGACTTCCAGTGTGCTAAATTAGAGCCAAAAATGAGATAATATTGCATTTTATAAGAATAGATAAAGAAGACCTCACATGTGTATGTGAAGATGAAAAAGAATCCCTTTTTTTTCTGTCCTACAACACTTTTTTATATGACAGTTCTCACTGCTGGGTTCATTATGCAATGAGTAACTTCTGCCATACATTGATTATTGTCTGGTGCTTTCCCCAAGGAAAGAAGCATGTTCTGCTTTCTCTGTCAGGCTTTTGAAAATTTCTATGAATAGATGTACACACTGATACAGATGACACACATGATCCATAAAGGCATGAAATACTGAAAACAGTAATATATGCCTTTCAACAGTGGATTCAGCTAGCTGTGATAAAGTAGGAAAGCTAAAATGGGGAATTTCAATTCCCTCTACCCCTCAGGTTAATTCTCTGAAATATACCAATGTCTCTCTGATTCTTCCTCCTTCTGGTTCTCCTTCATGATTACTATGAAGACTGGAAAATTAAATAAACTTTTAACTTTATAGTCTCTGAAAATAAATAAAAAATAAATTAAAAAGGAAAATTGAGCTTAGCCAGCTTGAGACAAATTATTCCTTTCAGTTCCTTCATTCAGCAGACCTCTGCAGCACGCCAAAGGAGACAGACCAAGGCTCCCAATGCAACCCTCCCATGCCAAGCACAGAGAGTGCTGGAAGCCTGGATTTGATCCAGGTGCCTCTGGGCTTGGACAGGGGCTGCTACAAAGGAGGGCAGCAGCAAACACCCTGACCAAAGGGAAGAGACCAGCCAGGAGTGGGATCCACACTCGCTAATGGAGTGCCACTGAGCAACCTTCAAGGCAGGCCCTTCTTTGTCTCCATTTGTTAATAAGAGATCAAAGGTTGCACTTTCTCTCTAAAAGAAGATAAAGATAGAAGAAAGTACATTTCAGAAAATTGTAAATACCTAGGTCTCTGAAACTAAGTCATATTTTGTTACAATAGGGGAATCAGAATTCAAACAAGAGCACTTTCATATACTTGTTAGAAAAGAAGAGGTGCTGAAGAATATACTAATAACAATTTGGTCCAATGAGTCAACTGAAATTTTGCCACTTGAGCTACAGACTGTACTGGAATTCAAAATCCTATTTTGTCACAAAATCTCATTGTCCCACCTTTAAAAAAACACAGAAACCTCATCATTGAAATATTCTATCATGGAATGCCAGAAGTGAGGTGAGCGTTTTAAATAATAGCAGCAGTACATGTGAGAGGCCCATTGCCCTGGCAGGACATGGGCAATACTGCTGTGATGGCACCTGCAACTGAGTATGCTGAAGAGAGGAGCACAAATGCCCTGGCACAGTTTTTGTCACTGGATTTAGACCCCACAAATCTCATGTAAGAAACTGTCACCATGTCACCAGCGTACCATTTGAAATACACCAGTTGGAAAGCTGAATTATTTTCAATATTGACAGATGGTGATTTTCATCTGCAGTACTGATCAGCAGAAAAAAAGACAAATTAAGAAGACAAAAATTAAATAAATATTTCTTCTTGCAATCAAAAAAAAAGAAAGGAAAAAAATGCCTTATTCAAAACTTTGAGTCTTTATCTGGCATACTTCACGCAGTTTCACTAAAGCCCAACTAATTCACTACAACCTTGGACATGCAGCAAATACTTGTATTTTACAGAGATTTTATTTTAATTATGGCTCTGCTCTGAATTTATCATGAAACCAGAAAACATATGTTTAAGAAACAGTAATAAACTGCTGTCAACACCTTTCTCTCAGGCTGTTCCAGCCACCTTTCCTCCTCTATCAAATCAGCCTTGCACCTCTTCAGAATGCAGACTGTGCTAGACAGATTTACCTACAAGATCCCAGGGAAAATTTACCTCCATGGCTTGCATTCCCCTTGCATCATTTTCTGTTTTCTGGACATTATCTAGTTTTTTTACATCTGGTCAGGATGCCCCATATGTTTGGAACAGCCTCCCTTTTCCCTGCCAGGTAGCCTCCCTCTCTCCCATGAAATCTCTCTTTCTTTTGGCATTCCCTTCAGCAATAATCCTCACATTCCTCTTGACCAACAGTTGCACCATGTCTCGTCATGCAGCTGGTTTTTTATCTACCTTTGGGTCAGACCCTGCAAACATTTTCCCATGGTAAAAACCCCTCCCAATCCTCCCGATCAGTTTCACTAACCAAAGCAGCAAGATGAGTTCAGAGAGAGAGAAAAAAAAATGTGTTTTAGTTATTAACATCTAAAAGGCACTAACTTCATTCCTATGCAAAAGGAGCAAAGCAGACAAACAGTCAGATGTCTGTTCCTCCTGCCAGCAGTGGGAGAATGCAGCTCTGAGGATGGGAGACCAGGGCAGCTGCCAGAACATATCCTGGCACCAGCACGGGCACTGCCTGGCCAGCTGTGCCAGCTCTGTCCTCCCCCTCACACCTGGCCCTTTCCAACAGAGAGGTGGTATTTACAAAAAATAAAATTATGATTCCATATTCCAAGAATATTTCTAAGCTCCGAGGACATATGTCCAAAATGCCACCATTACCAGTGGCTCTCACTCACTTTGAGTCTGGCTGCATTTCTTCAGGTCAAGATCATTTATTGTTTGTAAAAAGCTCTGCCATGGGACTAAACAGCACAAGCAACATCAGCTCCTCACTGTTACAGCATCTAAAAACTTCCTATCAAGGCCACAGGAGAGAAGAAAAGCACTTTACCTACATCCTCAGCATATTTTCTCTGTGACTGCCCACTTGTGTCAGCTGATGGATACCATAAGAAAAAAATGGACCATTGGGTTCAGAACAAAACCCTATATTCAAACTACACAGCAAGCACAATTTAAGCACACCTTTAGCACAATTCAGCAGTATCACTTGGGCAGGGAAGCCACATTTTCTGACTAAGGGGTCCACTGCATGTCCATTTGTCCTCACCAGACTTCTGTCACAGCTGACGGAATGTTGCCCTGATCAACATGAGCCTCACCATGGGCTGGGTGGGCCATCAATGCCCTGTTTGTCTGGATGAGATGCTGGATGGGTTGTTTAACCACATTTGCCAAAAGATATCCCCCAGTTTTTCCCATATTCCTGATTAACAAAGAAGATGCACTGCCAAATGTCCTCCCACTGAGATCTCAAAGGCAAAAACTCAGCACTCTCCTTCAAGAAAAAAAGCAAAAGAGCAACGATTAGAGTTTATAGCAAGTTTGCACATTTTCCTGAGTTTACGTGCTTTGTTTTCCACAGACTCATAACCTAACTAGGAAACCACAGACTGATGCATCTGTTGGTCTCGGTTATTATCAAAAATGTGCTGACTGCCTATAAAAGTTATCCCATTGCATCACAGCACAAACAACGGGTGTCAGGCCCGTGTCTAGCAGCTGAGCCCTGGGAGGATCCCTCCCAGCCGGCCAGGACTGACCAGCTGGGGTGGCCCTGCCTGCTCTGCCCAGCCCCAGCCCCAGCCCTGCACGGAGATAAAAGCTACCCACGACAAGCATTTGCATCCTTGCCTCATCTCACCATCTGCTGCTGCTGCTGCTGCTCACTTGAAAATTAATACAGTGGCTGCTTCAACCAGAAGCTAATGCTACATCTGTCCTCCTTAGGTCATTATTAGACTACACATGCAACCCTCTTTGCAACTCAAATGCCAAGTGACAGTGGCCCCTAATCTGACAGCATCTGTCCTCCATCCAGAGAGACAAAATCGTAGACCCTGAACAAACTGGACTGAATCTTCCTCCTAGTCTGTGCTCCTTTACTTTCCCCTTCTTTTTCACCCATAACTTTCATCAGAGTTAAAAAGTAAATTAATGTAGTGTATATCTCTTTTAAAGAACATAAGGTCTTTCCCATGCAAAAGTACAGAAAACTCAGGACTGATCTTGCCTGTATAAATTACATCTCCCAGCCCAATTTCTAGAGGCCGTTCATGGCTGTTAAGGAAAAAAGCGAAATTGCATTTTATCATCTTGATCATTTATTCCTAATAATTCCCTGTTTGCATCTGATTTGCACTGCATGAAGAAAAGCAAAATGTGAGAAGAATCGAGCATATATATTGAAGTTACAATTCTCATACAAATCTTAGTTCTGTGGCCTTTAATCCAGAGAAGGTCTCAGAGAGACATGTCTTATATATAAATTGCACCATACTGATTTTAGAAGACTAATTTCACAGGCTTCAGGGGCAATAATCTGAGATAGAAATCTGTTCTCTTCCATGGAAGACACACTAGAAACTTCTTACAGGAACATCATCAAATTGAGCATTTTGAAAAGCCTCCTAGTAAAATGTATTTTACCCTACATCTTTTTTTCATCATTCAATTTAGAAATTATTTACAATAAGAAAATGAGCAGTCAAATCCACTTTAGTAGGTTCTAGGGGAATTCTAGCAAAATCTATGTATCTACAAAAAACCAAAGCTCAAACCATTTCTCTCCTGTTCAAAGCACTTTGAAAATGAACTGAAGAAGCTGCTAAGATGGGTGTTTGCAAGCACTTTTTTTCTTAGGCTACAGTTTGAGAGTCATGGCTATAGCTAATAGGCTTCAAAAACTAAAAAAGGAAAAAAAAAAAAACAAAAACAAATCAAACAACATTAGAACAGATAAAATGTTCCATCATGTCCTAGTCCTTTCTAGATCAGTCCCCATATTTGCAGGGGCTCAGGAAAGATACATACATTAGCAATTAAATAATGCTAGATGACCATGTTCATCTAGAAGCAAGAAATGGACAGACAATTGGCAAGTCAGAAAAGATGAGGAGAAAAATAGAAACTATTTAAATAAGCCCTTGTTTTTGGAGCACCTGAGAATGGCAGAAAGGTGCTTCAAAACGGCCAGGTAGTCCTGATGAAATGGAAGGAACATGAGAAGAAAAACATGAGAAAGATGGGTCATTCATAGTCCATGAGCCTTTACAGCACTCCTTGAAGAAAAACAGAAAAGTTTATCTCAGTTAAATAGCTTGTTTATAGGAAATACGCAAATGTAGCTTGGGATAAAGCTTTTTGTCTTCTTTGCTTCTTTAATCTGTTTTCTCATGATTACACTTTTTTTTTCTACCCACAATTTTCCTTAAGAGAAATATGAAGAAAGGCAGAATCAGCTTACACTTTCTTTTCATTCCAGATGGCAAAGTGACGAAAACTGACTGATAGCTAAATCGAGAAGTTATTATGACGAAGGCATGGATTCTAAAAAAAGCCTTTGCAAATTTTCAAGTCAGAGAAACAGGAGGGCAATTATCTCTAACTTTTAGAAAGCAATGTTCATTCTCAAGGCACTGGAGACTGCTCCATTTTCCTACCATCCTTTTGGGTTACAAAGCAGCACTCTCTGTGGTTTACAGATGGGAGACTGAGGCAGGCTCAGTACCACAAAGACTGTCACACAGCATAACTTGGCACTGCCACCAAAAGAAGCAGCCATGGGCGCCTTTCCCAAACCACAGCTTTCCCCAAGCCCAGGCTGTCATTTCTGCCTCTTCTCTGGGCTGGCATGTGTGCCTGTGCAGCCACAGGATGGACTGAAGCAGGGGTCTGATACAGTTTTTAAGAGCAGTACCAAGTCATGCTGGAGTAACTTTCAGGTAGAACACGATCACAGACATACTTGTACCTAAATTAATGCTCCATTGAAGATTCCAGGGCTGTAGTCACAAACTCAGGCTGGTTTGAAATTCCATTTATCCTAGCAGGCAGTACTGGAGTAACAAAAGAATCATGTCATCCTCTGTGTCCTGTTTCCTGACATATCACTGGGAGTGACAGGACACATTAAGAGCTGGTGTCCCAACCACACTGCATGTGGCAGTTCTGTGCACACCCTGGTATTTCCCTCATGGGGACATCAATAAAAAATGGGGAAAATTTCATATTCTGCAGTTCTCTAAATCCACAAATTTGGTGTCAATCTAACTGCTGTGCTATGACACCAAATTAGCCCTACAGACCAAATATAGACATGTTGAATGTGTAAAAGTGAATGTTTGAGATAGAATCTCAGATCCAAAAAGCCTCTGTCTAATGATTCCCAATAATGGTAAAGTTCTCCCAGTATCAACAGCTGCTGAGATAATCTAACTCCTAGCACATCTGAAAATCCAAATCAAGCTGTGGCCCTCTCAAGATGCTGTGACTAATTTTATCCTTTTTCGACAGTGTTGTCTATTTTTGTCTTTGGCTTTGTAATGAAAATGTGGATCTAAATCATGTGACCTGAATGCAGTGGAAAGTTCTTATTGACCTATTGGAGAAGAGAAATCTTTAAAAAGCCCAAACTCCTATATAGTAAATCATTAGACAGTTACATTAGAAAATGATTAAATAAATTGTTAAAACCATACAGAATTTACTATTATGCTATTAATAACTTTAATAGCATTAAATTTTATTAAGAAGTTTCTACACAAATGTGCAGTTTTCCCTGACTTTGCAGGACTGTCCCAGCCCTGTGGATGCAGGCAGATCCCACTGGCAGGACCTGCCCTCCACACAAGCCACAGCATGGCCTGACTAGATGTGCAGATGTTAATAAATAATAATAACAATGATGATGATGATGATGATGATGGCAGAACCATGTAAGCATTCATGACTTTCCAATTTCCAGCCTCTCCTCGACCTACAATGCCAAACTTGCTCAGATGGCTGGCGAGAAGTCAGGGGCTGACAGCCGTCCTGGCAGCGCGCTGGGCCCCCGGGGCCCCTCACCTCATTATCCTGACATGCAGCAGAAGGATGCTGAGCCACTGCCAAGCAGGAGGTGTGGGCTCAGAGGGACACCCAATCTCCCTGACTCAAGGAGTCTGGCCTGGAAGGACAATCACAGGTCACCTTGGGGCCCAAACCTACACTCCTGGCTCTCACTAGCCTGCAGGCAGATGGATTACCTAGGTCCAGAAATAGGGAGGAAGAGGACTGGATTGCAAGCCAAACCAGAGATTACTTGCAGCATGGATTAATTAAAACTACTAGGATTTCATCTTTTAACCTCTCATACTGAGAAAGAATAAATACTTCAGAATAAAAATATTCAACCATGCCAACACATCACCCCAATGGCGGCTGCAGATGCCAGGGCACAGCCTGGTCATACGTGGCTAGTGTAACCCTATGACATGATGACATTAGCAAAAAATTATATCATAGGCTACAGTGATGTAATCCCACTATAACAGCTCATCCTAAAAGCCTGAAACAAGAAGAACATGGAGAAATAAAACAATAGGTGAAAATTACCTTTATATTTAAGCAAATGTCATGCACAAGTCTGAAATGTTCATTAAAAAATTCCAATGGTCTCAAGTCCACAGCCCTGAGAGACTATATGTTGAAATAATGAAAGAGCAAGGGTGGAAGGGGGCTTGGAATAAAAGTCAGCAGGTGTAATTGTTATTTGGAAAATTCTAAGGCACTTACTCTTCAGAGCACTGCATGAATATTCATTAATCCTCCCAGCTTCAGGTTTGAGTGTTCTTATCTTCCCTTTATGGATAAAAAAAAAGCAAGGCATAAAAGTCCAGTTTCAAACACCTAAGTAGAACTTGAGGATTGCTCTTTCTCTACAGTCTCATCAAGTCTTTTACCAATTATTTTTCTCTAAGGTAAAAAGAGCAACAACTAAGTGACTGTGGAGAAAAGCAATTGCCCAAGACCACTACAAAAATAAATGGCAAAAACAGAGGTGAATTCAGAACTCTGAAAACTCAGTGCACTACCCTGCTCCTTTGGGAGCTCTACTTAAGTGTAGCAAATGGTGAGCTAATAATATCAACTCTCGAGCTCTGCTAACAGTTTCCCAAAGCTTGCTCAGTGAGGCCACAGTTCAGTGATCCATGGAGCAGATCAATGGAGCAGTGCTGTCAGCAGAGCTTCAAATTAAAAGCTAAAAGAAAAGGGTTCATTGAGATCTTGACATAAGTTTTAGGTTCAGCAATGGTGCCTTAAAAACACTGCTGTTTGGCAATCATCACAGTCAGATGGTATTTTTCAGAATATATATCAGCTTTGGAAAACATCTTGTCAGGGAGTGTCCTGCAAGCCCCGTAAGTTCTGATTTGCAGAATTTCCAGCTGAGGACCACCACAGCATTAGAGATGAGCACCTATGCAATACAAGCTAGAGAACCCTCAGCCACACACCAGGACAACAGTTTTGCCTCAAGAAGCTTCAACACCATCTAGGAAACCCATCTGGAGAATAAACAATCCTGGGTACAAAGCCTGTATGGAAAGCCTAGGAAGCAGACAGATAATACACTGTGCCCCAACACCTCTGCTTCTCCAAAATTAGAGGACTAGAAGAAAGATACCAGAAACACCGTGTGAGGTGGTGATGGTTCTTCATGGGCCCATGAGATGCACTGAAGCAAATGATACCTCCTCTGGGGCTTTTTATCGCCTTGTCATTGGAGATAAAAAAAGTATTCTGTCTTTTAAAACACATATATGAAAGCAACATAAGAATTCTTGTGTATGCCATCCAACTGTAAAGTGGTTTTTCAACTATAGAAATCTGGAAGCATGACAAGAAGTAAAATGTAGCTAAGCAGAGTATGATCCCAAAGGTCTGCCAAGCAAGCAATCCAACATTTCTGTCTACTTTGTTCAGTCATTTCTAACTTTGCCTGCATAAGACAATAAGGAATTGTTATTTATCCTAATGTATACTATATTGCTTTGAGTAAAGGACACAGGATAGGTCATTGGTACCTTGGCAGGGTTTAATCTTCTAGGTGGTCTAAGTAATGGTGAATTTTTTCCAAATGAACAAATAAATATGTATCTTGTATTCTTTCCCACTTAAACAATATGAAGATAAATAACATAAGAACTTTAAAGAGAGTAAACACAATTTAAAGAGAAGAACTGATATAATACAAATGGTAGAAACTTGAAAAATGCAACTGCAAAGGATAAATATAAAATATCAGCAAGGCTGCAAAGTATGTATCTTTTGTTAATAATTCTGTCAACAGGGTAGGACACAGACCAGACAGGGCTATCTGTTTCCAAAAGGTTAATAAGAAACTTCCCAGAAGTCTGGTTATGCCAAGGTGACCAAAATGATGGGATGCTCTTTTGGGGCATTTGTTAGCTGGATCTCTGGCCACAGTGCACTCAGACATGGACAGAGAGGAGAAAAGGGTTTCATCTGCTTTGGCAGGATCTTAGCAATATTTGATTCCATCATCACAAATTGTCCCTGTTTCTGCCCCCATACTGGAAAGCTTGTCTTGGTGCCAGTGAATCTGCAGAAAAGTCAAGGGAGAAGCTGAGTTCAAGGAATAGTCTGGGTCATAGTTTATTTGCTTATTATTTTGCGTTTCACTTGATTCTATGAAATTCTTTCCCAATTTACATGTGTGTTCCAATGGTATTAAATCTTCATGTTTTCTTATAGGTTCAGCACCTCAGAATGAGTCTCTCTAATGCCTTTTGGCTTTGGACAGGCAGCCTTATCTGTCTTCTCAAAATGTTATTTATTCTCTTTGCAAAACCTTATTTATTGTTGTACACTGGTGTTGAGATCATCCTCCTTAGAATACAAGTATGTATACACAGCCCAGACCCCTGTAGAGATTACAGTCCAAACACATTCAGCAGAAACTCCTCATTAGTTCTGTTTCATCCCTTTCTCCTACCCCCTATTTATTTTGGCATTGTACAAGAATATGCTGTATTCCTGAAAACAGAAGTCTTCTTTACAGTAGGATTTAGGTACATTAAAGCAGGTAAAGTACAATTTTGATGAACATTAATGTAATAATGGTGGGAGTACAGCTGTCCAGCTATCCTTTTCACAGAAAGGTGCTGAACTGTGTGCCAGAGCCACCAGCTTCACCATGGCAGCAAGAGGGGCGGAAGCAAAGGAGCTCCCATCCTAGAACTATGAAGTTCCCCTGGTTGTAACATCACATTCCTGTTAACTGAGCAGGTGTGAGAGCCCTCAGTGAAAGGTAATTTATAGGAACACACAGATCACTGCCAAGGGTCAGCTGTGGTGGAGTTATGCCTTAGTGTACTCTTACTAGAAGGAGGAGGTTGTGAAGGGTTAAATGGCCATTTCCTCAGCAAGAATCAAATGCTGTGATGAAGATAGAGCGCTCTTCTGCACCTCCTCAACCACTCTTCTCTCTCCTCCTCAAGACAATGAGAAACTGCCACACCAAGAGGTGGTATTTGCAATATGCCAAGCACAAACACCGTGTGAGGTGGTGAGAGATACTAAATAAAATTTTTTTTTTTGTTCAGAAGTCCTCTATGAAGAAAAAAACCTAAGTGTCCCACCAACCTGTGGTACTAAGATAAGAGTCAGAAGCTCCTCTCATTTATAGCCAGTGCTTCAGAGCCGTTTTACAAAAAGATGCTCTGGAAACTTACCAGAAAATGAAATTTTGAAAATGGTCATGAAAATTACCAGCAAATATCCACTTCTTGGCAGCCTTGTGTATTTGGAGAGGTCTTTTATTTAGCTAAAAAAAAAAAATACTAAATAAACATACACATTATTACTCACATCCAGGAGGAAGTGTGACTTTTCAG
Organism: Pycnonotus jocosus; assembly: GCA_013400435.1. NCBI lineage: Eukaryota > Metazoa > Chordata > Aves > Passeriformes > Pycnonotidae > Pycnonotus > Pycnonotus jocosus. The sequence goes on from VWYP01006740.1 coordinate 158,888, forward strand.
GAAAAATGAACTTTCTGCTCAGGCGGTTTCCAATAAGAGTTCAGAAGAATGAGTATAATACAAGTCAGATTTATTAGAAGGAAATTAAAATCATCTGTCATAGGAAACTTCTTTTTTTCTCCTATAAACTTTTGTTCTGAAGCAGAAATAAATTCAATTGTATCCAAAACAAAGTAAATAAAAGTTTTTGTAACTTGTGCTATCTTCTCATTTGTGGTATTTATGATGAACACAAGGTATTTAATTTTAGAGGGTAAAAAATGAACACTCTGCTATTATTTAGTCTACTTTCTACCTTTTTAACAGCCATACATTTCATTCTTTTCAAATGCCTATTAATTTTGGCAATAGAATTCCTTAAAGTAATTTTGTAAATAGAAAGACACTTAAGTCTGTGTCTTTACATCACTATGTTACATACTTTTCTAAACGTGAATTTTGTTGATTCATTCTTAAAATCTCCAAAAGTTCAATGATTTTAGCACTTTTGATAACTGCCCCTATTATCAGTTAAAATATCATTATATATTAACCTGCTCAGAAACCAGAGCCTCTTCACTTTATCATAAACACTATAGCAAAAATCTGACCTAAGTAATCTGCCAAATGTTGTGCAGGAGCTGGTGCCAGTTAGGAGGACAATCTAATTCTCTCTGTTTCCAAAGCTGGATTTTATCCAGGGGATGATTATTTCTTTGAGTTATATTTTTTCTAGGATAATTTGGGGCATTTTGCCTTTGGCTTGGAACATTTTCTAAATAATACAAAACCATCAATTTGGATACAGTGTCAATGCCACAATGTACTACTTTTGTATGGTTTCATATAAAAAAAAAAAAATCCCCATTACATCAGAGACAATTGTAATAAAAGAAAGAGTTCTAAAACACCTTCTTGCTTTCAGGCATGTGGGAAATGTCACTTTGAACAGACCTGCAGAACACAAAAGTTAACTTGGATCCTTCTCCTCTGGCACATCTGGCTAGAAAATGCAATTCCTTGCTCCTACCCCAGTGTGATTGTAGGTTGTTGGGAAGGCTGGGGCTGCTCTGTTCCCACTTTCTGCTCTGGGTTTCTGGCTTTTCCCTCCATCAACAACTAGACTCAGCAGTGCAGTGCACCTTGACTGAGTGCAAAAGGAAGGATTCTTTTTCCTTGAGTAAGAGCCTTCTCATCCTGTAGCTGCACAACTGTTAGATCTGGTGTATTCATCATGAATCCAACCAAGTGCCTGGTAAAACAATCCAGTCAGGTGCTGCAATCTTCAGGGCTGCTCAATTTAAGTTTAAAATTACTCTGGAGCAGCTCAATTTCCAACTGCTTTTGGTTCTTCTTGCTAATGCCTTACTCTGAGGTTGAAAATGGAATCTTTTGATAGTCATGTTTAATCACAAAATCTATTTATACATCCAACAAGTCACTGTATGTCAAGAGAATGCTTTGCTAACATTAATAAATGAAATTGAATGAATTAATAAATGAAATGAAAATTCAGAGCTGTCTCCATGGAAGTGACTTCTAGATTTTCATTAAATACTTCCTGCTAATGCTTTTACATTAGGCCACTGTCTCTTGGAACTACAGACCTATTGATGGTACAGGTTGTATTTCCTCAAGCACAAAAAGCTCTGCTGGAAGCTGAGCCTCTCTCCTACAGACCCGTCTGAGCACTTCATGCACAAAGACACAGCCATGCCTTGGAACCACCCTTTGTTCTGCAGGGCCAGGGCCTGGTTTTTTGTTTTTTGTTTTTTTTTTTTTTTGGTCAGTGATGAAGTTGCAGAGGCAAATAAAGGAAAAAAAATTCTCCAAGTGAAAAGCATAGTTTCAAAACAGAATTAGATCTGAGAGGTTCTGGAGGAGACAATACCTGGGGACCATTCATCCTTACCAGCTGTTAAGGTTTGCTTCTACGAGATATTAAGCAAAATACACCAATCACAGCCATAATCATCTGAATTCTAGTCACTTTTTTCAGAATGTGCTCCATCTGGACTCAACTACTCAGAGATTCAGACCTTCTTTTGGGTCCACAGAAGGCTGTTCTGGCAGAAAGGCATCTTTTCATCCAAATGCAGCAGGACACATACTGACAGATTTATTCCCATTGTTTTCTGTAAACACCCTGTCTGCTCCTCCTCACTCAAGGAGGCAGAGCTTGATGTTCTCTATGAAGCTTTTCCCCATTTCCTTTAGTTTTGGTGCCTGAAAAGTGACATGAGACCCTCACATCCTTCTGTCACAGAATCACAGAATGGTTGGGGTTGGAAGAGAGCTCTGGAGACCATCTAGTCCAATCCCCCTGCTCAAGCAGCTGCACCTAGAGCAGGTTGCACTGGGCTGCATCCAGGCAGGTGGTGCATATCTCCAGAGAAGGAGATCACAGCCTGTTTCAGTCCTCTTTCAACCTCAACACAAAGAAGATTTTCTGCATATTCAGATGGAACTTTCTGTGTTTTGATCTGTGCATGTAGCCCCTGACCTGCCTTTGGGCACCACTGAAAAGAGCCTGACTCCATCATCATGACACCTGCCCTTAAGATTCCCCTCAGTATCCTCAAGGGTGAACAGGCCCAGCTCCCTCAACCTTTCCACAAAAGGGAAATACTCCATGCTCCAAAGAGATGCTCTATGGCTATAAAAGACCCTACCCTGTTAAGTGACTTAAATTTCTAAAGACATTTAATTCTCCTTTTTTTTTTTTTTAATCTACAATGGCAAATGTGTAGGATGTTTTTAAGTTTAATGCATTTAAGTTCATTTAACTGAATGATAAACAGAGAACTTTCTGCAGAAGGCCCATGTCTGCAGAACAAGTCTTTTGATGACAGTTACAACATATTGACAATACTTTTACTATTTTCATTATACTAATACCCAGAAGATTGCAAAAGTGTGAAATGAACTGAGGTTCTATTATAGCTACAAAGACGATACCACTACTTGCAGGACTAGATACTCAGGTTGGTTTTTCCACATATAATCTCATCTGCCTCTAGTATTCATCCTAATGTTAGAAGAGACCCAGTTCTTACATCCCTTCCATTCTGGATCAAAGCTACATTCATCTCAAGGTTCCATCCACACAGAGACATTGTAATTATACTGAAAGTTATTCTACTGTGTCTGAAATACATCTTGGTCATGAAAACTGAAGTCTTATTTCTAAAAGCCCAGCAGGCATAGCACTTTAATGTAAAGAAACACTCCAAAAGATACTCTCCACTAGAAGACCTCAAACATGATACAGACAAAAATTTTTCTAGGTAAAGAAACTTTTTTACATCCTAGGAAGTTACATTATTTGTTATTTATATACTTAATTATGCCCACTACAGGTATATTTTCTGCATCAGTTGCAGCAAAAGCATTTTACTACAGATACCTATCAATAATTAGATAAGACTTCCAGCTCATTTCACACTAGCTAGAAACAGCCCCAGTCATGTTAATGACTTTGAGGTTGGCTGAATTTCAACGAATAACCTAAAAATGAATAGACGTAGGTATCCAATTACTGTGTCCCTTCAAATGAACACTAACAGAATACTTATCTTTGTATTCAGAGAGGAAAAGGAAAAAAATTAGCCAGGTTGGCAGAAGCCATTTGTTCAGCATCTGTCTGAACTAAATAGTAGATTTATTAGTTAAGAATAGTCTGAAAATTAGAATTGCCATGAAGTCAAACACACATAAAATTGTAATCCAATTCCAAATTTCTACTATAATCTTTGAAATTACACGCTTGACTTGACTGTCAAATTTTAAGAGTCCAGGAAAGGTTTGGTGGCCAATCAAAAAGATATTTAGTAAAAGCAAGCTGTTATACAGGATAATAACCCTAACAGATGCCAGTGGTGAATGTGTGGTCCAACTTTCCTTTCTTTTTCTTCAGCATCTACTGAAAAGTACACTGATTATTTCACATTGTGTTTTGAAAGACAAATATTTTATGAGTAAATGGCTTTTAAGAGAAAAAAAGTGTTTGGTAAACATGAACTGCAACAATGAAAAAGCTGCAGAGATTGTTAGTTATGTGACTGCTAGTTAAAATAAATGCCAATTTTATGGCACCAGAAGTGGAGAAATCAAACCTGAAAATACTACAAAAAAATGAAGAGATTATGATCTACTAACATACATTTTAAATGACAGATTTTGAAGTAAATACAGCTTTTTGTAAACACTGATAGATAGTCTAACATTGTTTGCTCTTGTTTTCCCTAACTTAATTTGTTTAAAATTTATGAAAGTCTTGCTATTACCAGATGTATTCCCTTCTCAATGCTCCAGTGAGAAACAAGGTACCTATCCCATGTGAAGATACAGAAGAGTACAAAATGGTGAAGAATTAATAATTTATCATCATAACTGGACTAAAGGCATCAACAATTTATGACAAAATATGAATATGCTAAGCAAACATTGTTTTGCCCTAGAGTTCTGTTAATTTTAAAAAAACACAAATGAGAAATCACTTCTCTTTATTGCATAATTGTGCCCATATGCGTTTGCTGCTCATGAATACCAGATCCTTGCTGCCTCTGCTGTCCCTGGCAGATGGGACACCTGCTCTGCAGACCAGTGTTACAAGTGTATTTTAATCACAGGAACACATGGGAAGGTATGTTAAACCCCAAAGGCATCCTGTGTGTATTCCAGTGGCACACAGACAGATACCACTTAACAAGAAAATCAAAATCTCAAGGTTTTCATTCAGTCTTAAGGTCTAAGAGAACCAAAGAAGGATCATTTCTCTGCTGGCAGCCAAGGAGTGACCCTCAGTGACAAGAACTCAGTGTAACTCCAGCTCTGTAAGGTGATCCAAGCTGGGGTAACCATGCTGAGCTCCTGGTAGTTTTCAAGCTTCATTCCTCTCTAAATCAGGAACCATCAGTTTCAGTGATCAGATAGGGGAGGCTGGAAATTTAGATTGCAACACTTTAGTCTCAGGTTCTTCACGTTCTTCCAGTACAGCCTATGTTGACTTTATTTAAGGTCTCTGACCACTGTGACACATTGACACCTTCTTTCCACAAGTGTTGCAATACACTGAAGTCCTCTGATTACTGATGGAAGTGGTCAGACTGCCAAGGTGCCTCCTGGAACCATCACATCTAACACTTAACACAGCCTGCTTCTCAGGAAGGACACCAAAGCCAGACCACTGACAAGGTAACTTCTGTACATCAAACAAAATGATCCAACAATTCCTGTACAAATAGGCCCTCGTGTGCCATGTCAGCTGACGCAATGGAGTAAATACACCAACACTTTGAAGACACTGATTTTAACCATGTAGTATTCTGTTAACTTTCATGCATTTACTTCTTACTTTACTCTGATTTACAAGAAGATCCAGCTATATTCCTAAAACACTTAACACAATACCGTGGCAGCAAGAAATCAGTACCTTAACCCTTTGCATTTGTGTGTTCTTTCATCTCTCATCTCAGCCCTTCTGGAAAATTGCAGGATCAGTGACAAGATTCTGTTTGTTAGGAATTGTTAATGCTTACTGCCAAAGAATACACACATATTTCACGAGGTAGCACACTTAATAGAAAAAACATCACGTTATTTATGCCAGAATCATGTAGTCCACATTAAACATTTTGACATGGTGGTTCACTGATCATGGTACTGACATTTAAATATTTAAGAAAGAGGGGTGAGATTTTTTGATGTTATTACACTCTCATAATTTCCAGGGAGCACTGGGTACCTTCTTGGCCCATATGTTAAACACAAAAACTCCATCCTACATTGTCTTTCTGTTACTTCCCTGAAAAACTATTAGAAAACAAATATGTATTTTTAACTGGTTTTTGTAATTTTATAAGGAAAGAGACCACAAATTTTTGGAATTATTTCTAAACAAGTTTATGTAAAGAAAGCTATTCACAAAATAGGGCAGTCCATTTCTTCATCTCTATGCAAATACAGAAAAAAGTCAGAAGGTTCCCTATGGATGACTCCTTCCTTACACCTAGAGAGTGAATATCTGCTAACTATTCAAATAAAAGTTAGAATCCTACTCTTTGCAACAAACTAAAATCTATTACTCTTACCTCATTATTACTAAGACATTAGTATGGCTTTTTCAAAACATTCCAGTGGCCTCCCAAACTGCAAAACCTGCCAAACTCTTTGAGTCAGTTGCCATAAAACATTTCTAAATTGCTGGAACCAGATCCAAATTCTGTTTTATAAAAGTATCAAAAGGATATGAGTAAAACCGTGAGTTGATTCATTGTGAATGTAACATATGTTAAAGGGTTTCCGGGCCCTGTTACTCATTATGAGAAAATAGCGATCCAGATATGCAGATATATTACGGTGGCTCCACAGATTTAGTCTCATCCTATTGTTTTTGGTGGTTTTCCCTTTCATCTAATCATCTGCATCTGGATTTTCCCTAAGTAAACCCATGTATTCCAAAACCAAGTAAATGAAAGCAGTTCCATCAACAAAAGTGTGTACTTTCTCTAGTAATATTAACCACACAGTTTTCTCTTTGTCAACAGAGCAAATTGGACCACAGAGAAAACAAACTTTTGGAATTCTCAACAATTCAGCTATATTATTGTGAAATTTGGCGTGCTTTTATCATTTGAGGAGACAATAATGTAACTTACAATTGAATTTACACCCAGGTTGTATGAAGAGCTAGAAAAGATTCTCAAGGGGATTTTTTTTTTTTATTATTTTATTCAGAATATTTCAGTTTTCTGTGAGCTTTACAGCTTAGCAAATATTTACAGGCTGTTAATTCCTTCCATATAATTAACCAAGCAACAACCATGATACTCAAATATCTGATAAAACATGTCTTTTGCTGCAGGAACATCTGCAGCACTGCTCAGCAGACTAACCGGGTTCAGGTGTGGGATTTCTATCATGTACACATAAGATAACTCTTGTGCTTCCAGATGGGTTTGCAAGAGTTTCTAGGAGCAAATCTCCATAAGTTCACTGTCTGCCTTCAGGCACATGCAGGAAATTCTGGGAATGCACAGGTAGAGTAACAACTCCTCTGCAGCTCAGCCCCATCCTCGCTGGGAAGCAGCAGGAACAGCAGCCCACATCAATGACCCCACTCAGCTCTTCCCTTATCTGCTCATGTCCAGCTCCTTGCCTACCCTGAAAGCAGCTCCAAACTCTGTTCAGAGGGTTTTGGGAAGTGAACTAGGCAATACCTGGGCAAGTATTGGAGTGAAGCCTGCAAAAGGATCAGCAGCTAATTCATGTCCATCTGCCCTTCCTGGAGTCTCAGCAGTCCCAGAGCTGCAGCTTAATGGATGGTAACAGAAGGCTTAATACTTCTGGCTGGTTTTTTGTTTGTTTTTGGTTTTTGTTTTGTTTCTTGTTTAAACTAAAGACTGGAATTACAGACAAGTATAAAACAAGTTGAATTCTTACTACAGATTGTGATGTTCATGCAAAGAGCAATTGTGTTTTCTGAAGTTCTGGAAGAGTCTTTCAGAGAGTTCAAGTTTGGGTAGTGCTGGGGGAGTGAGGGCTATTTTGACCTCCTTTGCACAGAACAGCATTTCCATGCTTTTAATGTCAGTTTTCAAAAAAGCACAGGGTTTGTTTTTGTTTTGTTTTGTTTTGGGGGTTTTTTTTGTTAGTATTTTTAACTTTCAAATAAGCTGAAAGTGATCTATTGCTTTGGAGCACTTTGTGGGAGGGAGGTATTGCTAAAAAATATCCCAAGATCCTCTTCAAAATAAACCCTGCAATCTCTTCTGCCCCACCACTTCTGGGTTTGTTTTTGCCAGCACACTGATTTTTTAAAAAATTATATTTTAGTTTCTTTTTTCCTATTTGACTGTAATCTAGAACAAATATTTACTCTCAAAGAGAAACATAAAGCTAATGCATTTTTTGAATTGTTTTGCTGACTCTGTTCCTTCCACAACATTATTTGGTTTTTAATGCTTACCACCCATATCAAGCTGCTTTAGGCAGCAGCACAAGAAACTTCAGGATTTCACTTAATATTCAGTATTCCTCTCCCTAAGGAATGGTGGTGTCATATTTCAGTTTTTGTCTTGTATTTCCCATTGTCATATGTCTCCATGTGTTTTTTAAGACACAATTTAGGCAGAATGTTTTTCTGCAGGGCTCAGAGAAACAAAAATGTGCTTTTGGCAAATAGAAAGAGGATGACAATAGGGAAAATGAAAGGAAGAACCAAAAAGGGAAAAAATGCTAGCAAGCAGGGTGTGATTGTCACTCTAAATTCTCATTTTCAGTCTAAAATGTTTATAAAAAGTGGAATCTTAGCAATTATATCTGGGTGTTTTTGTTTTTGTAGCTAAGTGATTATATTTGACACAGCTTGAAGCCAGTTATGTTTATACATGTGCGTGGGTTTAGGATGGAGAACTGAAGTTTGCCAAAAGCCATTGAACCATGAAAGTCACTGAAAGTTTTCATCTTACACCAGAAGAGGAGAAACACAGATACTGGTGCTGTACTCTAACCAGAGAGCTGAAGGAGAAAGCTGGGATTCTGCTGGTCATACTTCCTTAGAAATGGTATTTCCACAAAACTTCAAAGAAAGCCCTTTTTGTACTAAAGCCACTTCTAAAGCAGCAGCCACTAGAGGAAGCAGGATGAGACTACAGAAGCAGAGGGGAGGAAGGACAGACCACAAAGCCAGAAGGAGATGTCTGCTCAGTCAGAGCCGCTCCAGCATTCCCTCCTTTAAACATTCAGTTGGATATTTTCCTCCTGAAGACTCAGGCTTTAATCAGCACAGACTTCTACACCACTCTGAGCAGACTGACTTTTGCAAGCCGTGTCCCTCACAGGCTGGGTCTCAGGAGTCTGGAGCTGTCTCAGGACAGCCATGGGCTCTCACCAGGGAGCCAAAAGTGCCAGCAACTAAAAACTGAAAGATAACAGTAAGCACATCCCAGCCTGACAGCAGATGGTTTTCAAATTCTGGCCATTTGAGAGGCAAAGGAGAGGGAGAGAAAGGGAAAGTATTGCTGTTGAGAAGAGAGACAAAGCAACCAATCCTGCAGCTGCTTTCAAGGGTGAATAGGTGAAGTACATCTCAGTTTTGCTACGACTGTAGAATTGAATTTCAACACAATAAAAGAAGAAGAAAAAGTATAGAATAATTCCAAATTTAAAGTTCTGTGGAAGAGCAGCTTTGGGTGAACATGGAACTGTGATTTGGGAAGAACTATGAATATGATAAGTGAAGCAATGGTATTTTAGCATTTATAGCTTCCAAGAGGTCAAAACTATTTTTCACTAGTTACTTACTGTTTGACCATCATACTGTATTTAAGATGGAGAAACAGAAGCTGTCAGGTCACTGAAGAGAGCAGCCAGGAAATCAAAGCTATCCTCACGAAAAAGGTCCTTTACTATTGTTTAACTTAATTTTGTCCAGACATCATTAAGCACTAGCATGAGGAAAGGTCAATCTTTTGCATGGGAAAGAGTTAAAAATATGAGAATGCACACAACATAAATAGTTTATGTTCAATCAAAGAATATGGCTAAAAATAACATTAAGGAAGTGATGCTGTTCATCATTCTCATCCTAGGTGAGATCAGATACCTCATTCCTCATAGAAATCAGTCCAACCTTCCACCTAGCAAGCAACCCCAACCTCCAAACTATTAACCTAAGAAAGAATGCTTCTAACATAATCAATCTTCTTTCTTGAGTCTTAAGCCCATTTTCTCTGGTTCTACCCAGAGAATATATGGGGAACATACTGCTTTTCTCTTTATCGCAGCCTTAACATACCTGAAGACTATTATGATGCCTCTCCTCATTTTTCTCTCTGCTAAAAACTGAAATCCCTTCCCCAACCTCTCACAGATTGCATCCTCAGAATTTCTGAATATTAATTTTGCTTTTGTACAGAAATCTCTTTTATGGCCCAAATTATCTCTCAAGTACAGCACCCCGCATGAGACACTGCTCTAGATCAGGCCCTCTTAAGATTGTTTGGGCCCTGAGGATTATTTGACATCTCTTCCAGACAACACTCCCACTAAAGTGTTTGCCTCTTACCCTGGCAAAGGCTTGCCATCAATCCTCCAGCCTCGGCCAAGACGTGGCTGCCACACCTCACACCTGGGAGTGCACACAGTTATTTGCTTCCTGCTGAAGGTAATGCATGAAAGGTAACACTTTTACCTTAAATTCTTTCAATTACTTAAACAGGGGTAAGGGAAGGCAGGGATGACATTTTGTAACGTTACTGGCCTTCAGCCTCTGCATAAGCAAAAAAACACCATTAAAAACGTCTTCAGGGTTTCATCACCAAATTTATCATACCAAAGACAAAAAACAAGTGAGGAACATTCACCCTAATTGCCTAGAATAATAAACCTTTTTGTCATCTGGGCATGAGACAAGATGACAAGAAAACTGCAAATATCCCAGCTGGTGGCTGTCTGAATAAACTGCTTTGCTCCAGGTTGAGACCCCTTCCCACGTGCCAAGATTCTGCAGAAGGCCTGCCAACTGCTCCACCATGTTCTAAAAGTCAGTTTTATGAGAAGCAAAATGATGGAAAGGGAAGGATTTGCAAGTGGATAATACAAATGATGTGCTAAGGAGTCCAGGAACAGCCTTCAGCCTGGACTTGCTACACTTCAGCTCAAGCACAGTTTGAGTAACAGTGTCAGCACAGGGGGAAAAAACATGACACAATCCAACACCTCCTGATATTACTGCACATCACTTTAATCAGAGAAATAGCTGTGTCTGCCTGAAGTATTAGCAGTGACAATATACATACAGTTCAGCTGACCTGATCCTTTCATGATAAAAAGAATTTGTGATGAGGAAACACTCTCTGCTAATACGACAAATTAAGAGGTTATAAAGAAGTGGACACATGACAAAGCCTAATTATGGAGCAGAAATAATGGGTTATTGGCTCCTGAATTGTCCTGAATTGTTACATAAATTCAGGCAGGAGAATAAAAGACAGAAGGAACAGACACTATACAGGCCCTTCACAAGCAGCTCATCTCAACAGAATGACATGGATCTCTTAGGGCTTGGACACACCTTGGCACAGTAGCCAAGGATATCCCTCTCCCTCCCCACCATGCATGGAAGCTGAACCAGTCTGATTTCATCTGCTGAGCCATTGTGGCTGGAAGAGTCATGTTAATACAAAAGATCCCTGTTTCTTGTTAGTATTTAAATGCCAAGCAGTGCAGCAGCTGAATCATAAGTAGTTCAGCCATGCACGGGTAGAATCAACTTCAGCTGGCCAACAAGGGTTTAACCAGAGCTCTTAACCAAGGGTTTGACAGGCTTAGCAGAAAAGAAGCCTGTACAGAATTTTCTTTCTTAGTTTATCACGATATAATTTTCACAGGAAATAAGTGATCCTCATTAAAGATTTAGATCTAATCATGTTGAGTTCTATGTAAGTGGAAAAAATCAAGTTCTTAAGGAATCTCTTTGATGCATGACAAGGAGTAGCAGTTTAATTTAGAGAGCAGCTGTAACATATTCAAATAATAAAAAATTGAGAAAAGTAAGGACAAAAGGTAATTCTGACATTGTTAAGAGTTTAAATTCCAAACTTATTCTTCTACTTCTCTTTTCAGACTGGCATGAGATAAAATATAGTTTGTGAAAGGACAAGATGTACTATTGAATATAAATAAAAAACTCCTGTTGATGTTCTCTCTATTTCTCCCCTTCCCTTCTCCAAGATGCTTGCAGGGTGCTTTCATCTTAACTATTTCCTGATTAGAGAACTTGAGATCCCTTAGGCCAGGCTGGATGTTCTCCTTGAAATGAGTCACCAACACTGAGAAAACAATAACTGGAGAGTCACTCTGAGATACTGAAATGACTTCCAGTGCAGTCTGTACAAGTGAAAGAAGCACACACAAATGTGCAAGTAGGTATTTCAAATCAGATGGTTATTTCTGGTTTTCTTTTTCATCCCTGCCTTTCCTGAAAGCTGCAGTTTTACAAAAAGCTAAAGTTAACCCGGGCTGCTGCTGAGAGGGACTGATGTCATCCCTGATCCCTCATTTCCATTACTTCCTTTGGGCCAAAATTAGCATTTTTGGGCCATGGGTGAGCCAGAGGAGGGCATGGAGCCAGCTCACCATGTGCCAGTGAGAGCTTCTGTTGGTGTTTCTGCAGAACAAGAGCAAGGAAGGGAGAATAAGCTGGATGTTATCTTGCAGTAGCAGCCTACATTTAGATCTAAAGTCACTGTGAAACACACTGATGTCACACAATGGTAACACTGCACATGGTCTGGTCCTATACATGTGTGTGTACAAAGATGTACATATATATATACATATACACACAAATATATAGTATCTCCACACAGCTGTACATGCACATACGTGACTGTCCTCAGGTTGCTGTGGGTGGGAGCATGACAGCTACCAGAGGACAAGTGGTGGGAGAAAACATCTCTGTCTCCTGGGTCAGGCACTCAGGGCATGGCAGGAAGGCTGCAGATCACTCCCAGCTCCTCAGAGAACAGCCCCTATTCCTGTGGGGTTTCCCTTGTTTATCTGAAGGACTCAGTAGCTGTGTGGGAGCAAAAACAAGGCTGCTTTTATTATGCAGTATGCTCAGCTTCTTGGAGAATGCGGGATTCTGACAGAGAAATTTGGGCCTGTGTAGAACATATTGTAATAAAACACCTAAAGGAAAACATGGTAATTATTAAAAACATATGCAAAACACTTCTGTGCATTACATGTGAAACAGATTCAGATGCTCTAACCTGCTGGAATTACCAGAGGCAATGTCACCAATAGCCTAAATGGTATAATTATTTTCAAATGAAAGCAAAAGCTTCAAGTAGGCTCACCTTTAGCTTTCTCCTCCCTGGGGCAGTGCATTCCTAGCAAGGGTGTTATCCTGCATCTCTGTGGAAAACTTTATCTTCTATGATAATAATGCAGCACTGTGCTTTTAAAGACTACAAGGAAACTCTGTAAAGTTCATTCTGAACAATTCTGTGAGAATTAAACAGTCCTGCAGTCTTTCATGTTTTACATTAGGGACATTGTTTATTTTGCCTTCTGAAATTTGGTTTAAGGTCAATAAATACAATATCAGTAGAGACTATATTTTCTTACATAAATAATGAACCAATAGGCTATCATAACTACCCTTTCCTTTTTTATATTTTTTTGATTTGTGTTCTTAGCTGATAATTAAATAGAAGAGTGTGCAACTGGATAAGCAAAAGTTGTAATAGAGGAATGCATACAATTATCAACATCTCACATTCCAAAGGAATTATTTAATTTTTTGATGTAGTTTAACCCTCAGGATATTTTTCTCCAGGTGAAATGGAATACATTACTGTTCCTGCTACAGTCTCTTTTCCTAGAAGTAATATTCAAGCATATTATTCAACCCTTACAGAAGCAGACTACAAACATACCCTTACACTCTAAGACGAATTTAATAAAGCTGTTTATTGGAAAAAATAGTTGACAAGTATTTTGATTTGTGCTGAAATGTGACAACCAAGAGGAGTGACCAATTTTAAAAATACCTTCTGGCAAGGTTTTGAAATCCAAAAGCAGCATGACAAATGAAAGTATTAAACAAAAAAAGCCAAAAACAACAAAAAACCCCCACCACCATCACCACAAAAAANCCTCCCCACCATCACCACAAAAAACCAAAAACAAAAATAAAACAAAACAAAAGAAAACAAACAAAAAAAAAACCCCAAACAATAGACCCCAACACTCAAACAAGCAGAAAGAATCCATACTCTAAGGATGGAGTATGGAAAGGTAGAAAGTTTTGGCATTTCCAGTTTATGAGAAAAACGCATATGCATCTGAAGTGATGGGAAGAAATCTCTCCTCGAGGCTTTTAGAATTCCCCTGCCATGGGTTACATGTATTGTATTTCTATATATTGTATGTATAATACGTGTATAAATACATGTATTGTATTTTTATATATTCATATCTACAACCTGCTGTCCATAACACAGTTTAAGTACCTGTGTCTTTTCTAACCCACAACTCACACTCAGCTAAACCAATTCAGCAACTGGAAGCATTACCCAGTTTAATTAGTGCTTCTGTTTCTACATCAAAATCAAGCTCAGGAAAAGCTGAAAATTCTCACAAGGACTCAGGAAAAGTGGGCAAGCTTCCCTAAATTAAGCAGAGAAGCATCAGGTCCCCTGCGAAGACCCAGGGGTATGTGTCACACAGGAATCTCAGTGCCAGGGATGAGACAGTGCAGGTAGACATAGATTTGAGTGTCCTTTCACAGCATGGCTTCTCTCAGACATCCTCTATGACCCAAGAAGAACAACTGGTGTATACTTTTGTTTATATATATACGTATCTACATGGCAAGGTAGATAAATACAAGCATATTCTGTATTCTAGAATATCAGAGTAGCCACAAAAGGAGTGATGGGCAAGAGCTAGTCATCTTTAAAGAAGCTAGGGTCAATTCTCCCAGATATATTTCTGATCAGCAAATTAGGTTGCTTGAATTAAAAAATGTAGAAGTTTCCACAAATTTGCAACTGAGAGCCTCTCTCAATATAGGCTTAGTGAACAGTATGTAGTTTTATTCCAGAAATACACTTGCAATACATTTCACTAGATTAGATCAGACCTCACTACATTGCAAGGGAGAAGACTAGTTACAAACTTGTTTTAAGTCAAGAAATCCTGTCCAGTGTTGTATTTATTAATATCCTTGTGAAGTGAAGATGTATAAGCACCTATGTGTTACATGGTTGCTAGTACAAACCAATTTCTTCTAAATCAAGGTCAATAGTGAAAGGGAGGCATCTCCAGAGGGTTGCTCCTTGCAATTAAAATCCTTAATCCCTGCCCAGTCCTTTATATTTTGTTGCATTTAAGGTCTTTAACTGTCAAAGAAATCAGCAGTTCTCTGGACAGAAAGGTAAGGAGAGCTGTGTAAATATATTTACAACTGACCTCTTCCTCCCAACACCTGCAGCCCCTTGTGGTATTTTGCTAGGGATCTTGGACACAGTTGAAGAAAGCATAGAAGTATTTACCAAGGCTTGATGCTCTCATTTAGTTCTACCTTGCCTTTCTGGTTAATATAGAAAGCTAACATAAACTCCAGCTGCTCAGTGTATCACAAGCCCTTGAAAAGAACATATAAATGGACACTTCCCTAAATTAAACAGCAACCACGTGGTGGTCTGCACTGAGTGAATGTGATGTGTTTATGAACAGCAGTTTCTAAAATACATTCTACATCTCCAAATTTTAATAATATTTAACTTATCTCTTTCTTTCAACAAAAACTATTTATGCAAAACAATTCAGGAATAATCATCATGTTCCAAACACTAATGAATCTTTCTGGGAGGTCACCTACCATACAAGCAGCATGTAGCCACACAGCGATTATTCAACCTGCAGCAGTGATGAAGAACTACATTCCTTACAAAAATAGCTTAAGCTTATTAAGTCTTTGAACTATTTTTAAGACTCAAACAGCAACAAGAAGTCAGACAAAGGCTGATACCAGTAAACAAATATCAACAAAGAAACAGAGAACATGGGTTGTGTGCACTGTCTGCCTTAGGGGAAAATGAAGGAGATTCACAAGGTGCTCTGCATCTTCAGAGGTCTGCAGTTCCACTGGGACTCTTGGTATGGTAATAGACATATTTAAGTCTCTGGATTTTTCCACTGCATTCAATGCAAGCATACGTGTGTAACAAACTCTGCCTGACTGCATCTCATGGGCAAACCCATTTTATAGGTGTTCATTTCCTACTGGAGTCATTTGAGTGTTGTTGCAGGTTTACAGTTTCCAGCCATGTCTATTTAAATCTCTTCTACACTCTGTGGAAATTATTGCTCTATTACACTACCTGAGAATGATATATAAAATATATTCAATATGTAATGATATAATAAAAAATCAAACCGAGTTTGATTCAAAAGCAGCCTTTAAGCAGCACCTCACAATACAACATTTCATATACAGATTTCTGCTGAAGAAAGGCATATTTCTCAATTATCTATATCTACACTTCCTCACCTAACCTCAAATATACTTATAAAAGAATGAGGTTTTGCAAATAAGTCTAAACCACAGGTCCTCCCTAGGCTTCCTATCAAAATCCCAAATCCCTTATACTGTTTAAATGTAAGATTCATCTTTAAATGGATTAGTAAATTATTGGTTAAACCCAGATACTTCAACTTCCCAGAAATTACAATCTTTAATGTGCATCTTTTTCAAAGATACAAGGAAAAAAAATTTCCCAGATTCTATCTGTAGTTTCCCATGTGATGGCTTCCAAGCCACTAGACAATCAGTTTCTTTTCCTGTCTTGAGAACATGTTTTATTTTGATGGCAATTTTATTTGTTGTTTTAAAATTTTAAACAGTGGCAATAAAACTAATTATTTTTAGTTTATTGAAGACTAAGAACCTCAGCTACTCAAATGCATGACATCTTAATTAGTTAGGCACGGAGAGCAGCAGCCTAAATAAAAATCTCACAGCTGAATGAACTCACATTTGGTATGCAAATAATTTTATATGTGACCAATATGGCATACTATTCATAAATCAGAAAACTAAAATTATACAGCAATGCCCAGAAGAACACCACTAAGAATTTTCTATCATAAACCTCATTTACTGAGAATCTGTCTCTGTCATCCTTTCTGCATTTCCAGTCTCTTCCCAAAGATGTTTGCCCTGAATACCATAAGCCATCAAAGCCCTGAAACAGCCGTACAAAGATGTTGTGACAGACCTTTTTGTAAGCACTAACTAAAGAGGAGTACACTTATGTATGCAAATGCAAAGAATGATTATCCTGTTTTAAGCCTCCTGAATAAATCCTTTTAATTGAGAAGAATTACTCATTTTACAGGACTGAAAGCTGAGGCAGGCCATTTCAGCTTTAGCAATGACATTGCCCTGACTAAATGCCAGTGCTTACAAAGCAGTCATCTGTATCTCAAGCTTTGTGCCCCAGGCTCAATGCACAGTCAATGGAGAAATTTAGGCTTCCTAAAATAGATGATGTCTAGAATAGATCAGATTAATCACATCCTAGAGAAGCCAATTTGTATCCCCTGATTGTACTGAAAGTCTACTGGGAAGGAGCTCAGCTGTAGACCTGCTCTGCCATGTGTGGCTCAAGTCAGGCAGAATGCACCCCACTCTAAGTGCCTATCAGGTTTCACATGCCTTTCATTTGGAAATCTAATCCCATGTTTACTAGAATGAAAGTGAAAAAGAGCTTTCTCATTACAGTAACATTTAAATATAGTTAGAAAGTTGTTTAGTAATATGTTATACTCACATATATTTACTTGTGCTATGATTATTTATCATTTTCATATCATCTTTTAACCACACTTAACCAGTTTTGCTGAGAACAGAAGTGAGAGAAATATCTAGATTTGCATTTTCTGAAGAACATATTAACTGGCACCCCAGAGGCACAGTGGAGATCCCATAGAGCCTCCTCAGTTTCAGACTCACTCAGCATTCACATGAGGCTGCTGTTAGAAGCGCCAGGGACAGGCAGGACTTGTGAACATATGATGACACTTAGTCTCATATTCCCATTTTCTCAACAGATGGTCTGAGTGAGTGCTTTTCTTAGTGCCTTGCAAGTACCAATAGCTGAGTCCTAATTTAGATGTGAATAGATTAAAACAAACTGTTTATCTTCAGTTAAGAAGCACACTTCCAAATGCTAATCTTCGAAATTGGTAAATGTAACATAACTTCATAAAAATACATTCTCATCTCACTTTAACTTTGGCTTCCTCCTGTCACAGACTCATCATGGTCTTTTTCTCTATGCCTCAAAACTGGTATGAAAAACATAACAGATATGATGGATAAATGAAAGATTTCATCCCACTGTCCTAAGAAAAGGGGGGATGGAAAGAAAGCATTTTTGGCTCATAGCTGACACCCATCTATCAAGAATAGCAAACGTGACAGGCCACCACAAACATAATGAAAATGGTTTTAACATACAGCATACCTATTCCCTCAAGTCCCACAGATAAGCAGGGCTTGCACTGCACTCAATACCTTCGCTTTTCCAAACCTACCAATACCAGTTCAGCTGTAGCAATTTAGTTCCAGCCCCAGAGTACACTGAATAATGCAGTTAAATATCCCTTTACTACCCCTCTGGATCCCACTACTGCTCTTCTACACCTGATTTAGATAAGCATCTTATTTCACAAATCTTATTACTATTTGCAATCAACCATAGCTTTAATCAATGTCCAAGTTGGTCGTCTTCTGTCTCACTTTGCCTTTGGTTGCACACGTCAAGTTACATTCTGTCTTTGACAGACAGTGATTGAAAATAATCTGAAATGAAATCCCCTACATAATTTCTACCCATGATTTTCTGATAAGAAAGCAGACCAAAACAAGTTCCCATCAGCAAGACTCTGTATTGAGGGACTGAAAATCTCCATGATGGAGCACCTTGGTCTCATTTCTTACAATGCTCACCATTTGTCTTCTAAAGCAATTTGTCAGGATACTGACCCTATCCAAAACTCATCACACATGAAAATTAACAACAGACACAGGTACTCAATCAAAGAGTAAGGCAAGGATTAAAAAAGGATGGCAAAAGTGATATATAGAGGATAGGGTACCATACAGATGGGGATCCAAAATACCTCCAGTGTGGGGCAGATTGTTGCTTAAGAACAAGCATAACCATGAACAATAACTAATATGGTTGTTTCGGGGAAGGATATTTTCAAGTGAAGTGTGCAGACAAAACAGTTTAAAGTTTCTCAAATCCAGCAGATATATTGTCATCTTTGAACTTGCAGCTAGATTAAGGTCATTCTATGTTGCTAAATGCCCTGTATGAGTAGATGCTTAATGATGATC
The DNA here is from genome assembly GCA_013400435.1 of Pycnonotus jocosus. NCBI lineage: Eukaryota > Metazoa > Chordata > Aves > Passeriformes > Pycnonotidae > Pycnonotus > Pycnonotus jocosus. The sequence continues at coordinate 177,792 of VWYP01006740.1, forward strand.
ATTTGGAAAAGCAGCTATCAGTCATAATCAATACATCATTCTGAATCTTCCCTTTGGAAGTTACTATTTTTAATCTGGCAAACAACACCAATCTGACCTAACAAGTAAAAATCCTATAATAACTATACAGCAAAAGAGTGGTGGCACATTATTTAGCTAGAATACACAGTTCTTGCTTTGAGAGATTCTAGAAATGGATGCACGTATGAAGAAGGTAGAAAAAACCCTGTAGGAAGATAAAGAAGCTAGGATAATAGGAAAGTACCCAAATTAATCCACTTGCTAGTTTTAATACACATTTTACAGTTGCCTTGCTAGCTTAATAATGCTATTTGTTAGCCCTCACACTGAGCAGATGAGATGCAGCTCTCTGATCCTTAAATTAGAAACCATGCAACTTTATGCTGACAAAATGTTTAATCACCCAGGACACAAAGTCTACCACTGTCAGAATTTGAATTCAGTGATATAATTCCATGGTGTGATCAGTCTACCACTCTCGGAATTTGAATTCAGTGACATAATTCCATGGTGTGATCAGATAAAGAAAGGAAAGTAATGGGATTTTCAAAAGCCCAGATTCTAGTAATCTTTGTTACTAGTAACAAGCTGGCAGACAAGCAGAATGAAAACAAGATAATGGCAGCAGACAATGAAAATTGTCAATTCTCTCCACTCAAAGGGCTCTCTGCTGGTGTTCCGTGTTTCCCAGCAGTCTTATTATTAGGGTCCCAAGTCTCTGACCTTTCTGATATTAGTTAATGACAAAAATTCACTTGCCTACAGGCAGACAATGAGTTATTGTTGACAAGAATGTTAATTCTTAAGCATAGGAAGGAGAAGGCATCACCTGGTTATAATGCCAAATTAAACACTGAATAAAATTATTCAATTATGTATTGGGTTTACTAAAGTATAAATAATAATCTCATAAGAAAATGCACTTTACACCTGAAATCAACAACCAATGAACATTTATTTTTCCAGGTGGCCTTTATTAATTCTGTACTTAACAGTTTGAAATGGCATTTTCCCCTTCTGCTTTGGACAACTTCCACTGGTGTATGTGAAGGTTCCACCTTACAAAAATCTCACCAGGAAGAAATTCTCACTTTAATAAAGAAACAGTGGCAAAAGGAATTAAATATTTTCCTAGGCAGACTTACTTCATATGGTCCAACAACTACAATTTTGGAGAATTATGCCTCTAATAACAACTTCTCCAATTCAAGCAAAAACCTTCTTGCCATGCCCTTTGTCTGCTTTTACGTAGTTACACCCTGGCAACTCTCATCACAAGGTGCAGTTGCTCAATATTACTTTTATATTACTGAACTACACAAAAATGCTCTTTATTACTGATTGTAACAAAACAACTCCATGAAGTGCTATGGTACACACAGAGCCATGCCTCATTCCACCCCTCCTAGAGCTGCTAAGAGCCCTCTGGAATTGTACACATACTTTTGTTTCTTCATTGCACTGTGTGCAGCTGAACAGAATAGGGGAAGGATTATTTTGGCATGAACTGAACTGATCCAGGATAGTCAGCTCTTACAGCTGATCCTGGTGAAGGCAATCAAATAGAAGTGCAAAGAGTTTGTGTGGAGGGTCTCAACATGTCCCACATCAGTGAGAAAACCTGCACAGCTTTTCTCTGCCAACTCACTGGGAGAAGGACAGAGTCTGTAATTTCAATAACAAATAGAAGAGCACTGAGTGGCACCACTCATGTAAGGAGTGTAAAACACCAGGTGAGATGTTTGCTGCAGACTGCTTGGCACAAGGTGAGGTAACCCCTGCAAACTGCAGTTCAAAGGGCAAAAGGCCTTAGGGATCTAACACCTGGCATCATGTCACAATTTACTTTCCAGGTAAAGTAGATAAAAGCTTGTGTACACCAGAATTTAGGAGTGTTCTTAAACTCACTAGCATTGCAAGAGTTAAAGAGAAAGCTTAAAAAGCAGGGGTGGCAACACAGATAAATGGAAAAGATGCTAAAGGATTCTTACATGCTTCTCTCCCTTCCTTGCACTTAATTAGAGAGGATTGTGGGTTTGTGCTGGAATTTCAGGAGTGCTGAGGGACTAGCAGGCCTGATGAGAGAGGTGGCCAGAGTACCCAAATCCTTAGAACTTTATTATGCATTTCTTTCAAGCATTAGGGCAGCCTGTCAGTCCTCTCCTTCCCTTTGCATCCTGAACATCTGCCATTTCCAGTTCCTACTGCTTGTCCAATTTCATCAAGTCATTAGATTTTAATGAGTTATTGACATATTAAGAGCTGCTCTAAGGTATCAAGTGCTTTGTAAGTCACTGATGACAACTTGCTAGAAGGGCTGTGCTTCTTTTGCTCTCTATACATAGCTCAAAGTATAGCTTAGCAAGGGCATATTTTCCTGTCCCTTTGGTCCTGGCTGAGGATGGGCAATTCAAGTGATGCCTCCTGGCCAAGAACTACTCCACAATCACACCTTGGAAAGCAGCATCATTTCATACATCTTTACTTTCACATTACTTATGTCTTGCTCTGGGTTGTTCAGATCCTGGCTCACAGAGGGAAACACTTAGACCTCAGTAGGAAGCAGCCCTTCCCTACAGCAACATGCAGGGAGAGGGCTGGACTCGTTCACAAATGTTGCTTTTAAGTTACCTCCCTGAAGCAAAAGAAGAACTTAGTGTCAGTGCAAAGACTGAGGCTACTTCAACACTGAAACCAAGCTAAGGGTTGATCCCTATTTGGCAGAGTATTTTTTCTTTATTTGGTTGTTTCTCTTTAAAGCCTGCAGAAAACCCCAGAACAGCTAGTTTTTTTGTTAGACCTGGTATGTCAGGAAACCTAGCCCAAACTACCCCAAGTCTTGAAGATGGATTTCACCCTTTGCTCCCATAAAGTGCAATAACTTCAAGACAATCTGAGTTTGCACTTACATCCTGCAGGTTGTAGGTGTGCTGACCATAAACCAAACAGGAATCCCAAGCGCAAGAACAGCAGAGCTAGTTCCATACCACTTTAAAAGATGTTAATGTGGTAGGGGGAAAAAAAAAGTTTTGAAGGATTTAAAAAGGGTTGAGGAAGTCTAGAAATCCCCAAACATACCTCTTCAAGACAACTTTTGAATCTAATTCAAAGCCTTCCTTTGAATCTAGTTGTTTCTTTGGGACAGTCAGTCATTTGGGCCTTCTGCACACATATCTACTTGCCCTTGGGTTGTAGAGAGAGCTACTGTTTACTGAGGAGCCTTCACTACAAGTTATTCTTTACACTCAGACCACTTTTAAAAATTACATAGTTGGACTACAAGCAAGAAGACAGAAAAATGAAAGATCTAAAAAAATGAGGTCAAAGCAGGGACAGCTCACAGCAAGATTTTCCACATATGCAAAATCTAGACTCAGTGTTTTGCAAACAACAATAAAGAGGAAGATCCAAAGGGATGTGAAGGAAATTGCAGTGTTGAAAGGCTGGGAGGCTCAGTCATTGCAGACAGACAGACAGGAACAGTAGTCAACTGGAGACTAATGGAAACTTGAGTCAGACTAAAAATCAACTGTTGCATTTTTGAGCCTTGTTGAATACAGTTTGCTCCAGATGAGCTCTGGAATAATGCTCAGGATGTGACTGTCACTAGGGGGAAGGTGTCTTGATGGCCAGAAGCTGCAGGAGCAGAGGCTGGTGGGTGCTGAATTGCGCTCAGTCCCACTGCCCATGTCACTGACAAAAACGTTAAACAAGACTGGTCCCAAACCCAAGCCCTGGGGAACAGCAATCGTCATTCATTTACTTAAAGTCTAGTGCTCACATAAATACTTTTTTAGGCTCCAGGGAAAGAAGACCAAGAAGCTGAAGCAAACCGAGGACAGCAGAAAGTCCCAGAGAAGATGAAAAGTTCACAAGCCACAGGAACAGACAAATTTTCCCAGAGAGGGAACAACTCTTCCTTTCCCCAGAGGACACTTGTTTTGTTTATCTGAGGTTTTTGGTGTGTGCTTTCAGCTGTCTGCATGTTTGGAGATTTGTTTTCATTAATTTCTGAAGTGAGAGACTTTTAGATTTTTTGATTTGGGTTTGTTTTTTTAAGGTCTCCAACTGCTTTTTTTTTTTTCCCTTTTAAATGAAACCTTACTTGTTAAATATCCCCTTTTTCAGCAGAAACAGCTAACCTTGGAAATAGGATTGTTTTTGTAACCAGGTGGGGTCCCACCCATCTGCACTCAGCATTATTCATACTGGCCCTCATCCAGAATTTTCCCCAAGACTCTTCAGGGTGGATTTCATTCCTGTTAAGCTCAAAACAAAATGCTGTGGCCTGGCCTGGCCCCTTGCCTCCTCTCAGCTCTCCTGGTTCTTCCTGAAGGACCCACCATGCACCCATCACTCCCCTCTAAGGAGACTCACAGCTTTTCATGGTCCTAATGACAAACACATGGTGCAAACAGAGGGCTCAGGCAAGGAGAAGAGTTCTGTATATTCTTAGAAGCTCTTCAGTCTGAACACTTTTTACCACTTCCAAGAACCAAATCTTTTAATTTTCCAAAGGGTAATCTTTTGATAATGCTATGTGTTAAGTGAGCTGAGAATCACTGAGCTTCCTAACATTTTCAGGTATTTACTTTCTTCAGCCTGATCTCTGACAGCCAGTGACAAATCCAGGATTTCACTCTACTCTCTAGCATGGACTGCATTACACGAATAAATCCCACTCTCCAAGGGGCAATTTCTTTCTGTTTGATCTATGCTGAGATGCAGCAGCAGAACAGCATCAGAGTGGCCCCTCTGCAGCTCAGCTCCCAACCACACTGCCCTGGTGACACTCAGCAGCCCTGCTCCTTAACTCATCCCTCTGCCTTTTGCATTATCTCTCCTATTTTCAACTCCTGCCATTTTATTACTTCCCCACTGCAGCCCACCTTATTCTCAGGGCTGAAACCATGTCTTTTTGCTTGGTCTGACCTGCAGCAGGCAGCCAGCTGGTTTGCTGCATCTTCATGAAGCAGGAGCCCCCAAACAATGACACAGGACTCAGCATCTCAGACCAATTCCTGCTGGCAGCTTTCCCTCTCCTCTTCAACCTGCTGCTGAAATGGGACTGCTTATGGCTTTGGACTCTCAAAACCTCTCTACCAAGTGTTTGTGCAGCTGTGGTGTCTGGCTGCTGGAACCAGAAGATGGACAACAGGCAGTGCAGTTTTGGGCAGGCTCCTTGCCCCCCAGGTTTGCTGGTTTGTGGGGCAGGGACTGAGCACTGCAGCCACTGCCCAGCCCAGTGCCAGTGCAGCAGCTGGAGCTACAGAGCCTGTCAAACTGACACAGCACACACTGAGGAAAAGCACAAAAGTAATTATTTCCATAACCAGCTAGCCAGTTCATGTGATTTCTTTTTTCCTGACAGAGTAGATAACCTTTTGCTAAACGTATTTCACATTTTATGCGCATTTTCCTTGCACCTGCTATTGCTCATTTCATATGGCATTTCAAACTCCCTTGCCCCAGTCAAGATGGTACCAGATGGCTTCTGCCAAGAACTGGCTGGTTAAAAACCACAGAAATCACAGATCACACCCTGCTGTTGGCCATCAACACTAACAGTTTATTTATTAGCAATTAGCCATTTTTCTCAGAAAACCTGTGTGACAAGGCAGCTCTAACATATCATCTACACATATTCACACTCTTTGTTTTATCTACATATTCATTTGTATATATCTCATATACACACAAACATGTCACCATGAAGGCAGCTAGAATTACACATACAGTAGCAATTGTGCCTGTTCCCATTGCTTCTTGCTCCCCCGTCTACCTGCAAGCAAGTCAGGCACAAAGTGACAACCTGTCAACCTGTCANCCCCATTGCTTCCTGCTCCCCCGTCTACCTGTCAGCAAGGGCTGTGCCTGCAAGCAAGTCAGGCACGAAGTGACAACCTGTCAACCTGTCACTGTACTGGGCCCACGAAAGGAAAGCCAGCAAGTTTTATCTATTGCAGATGGCAAGAAAAGGAGAGCAAAGGAATTTGAAAACTGCAGTGAACTTGGTGTTACAATGAAAAAAATGTAAGAACAAAAAATGTTTTAAATTTTAGTAAAACTCCATAACAAGACCAAGGTCAACAGGGAAAACCAACCAATCAAACAGAAAACAAACCAGCTATTTACAGGAAGTTAGTAATGTTTTGCATGCTGAAAAGGGAGATGCTGCAGCTGATCAGCTGACTTTGGCTGCTACATTATGAACTTGCCTCTGGAAGAGACCTAGAGTAGCCTGCAAAGGCACACATGATCCCACCAAAAAACCAAAACAAAACAAACCCAAAACAAAACAAAGCGCAAACCACTTAGTCTGAGAAATCTATGTTATTTCATATAAGAATCAGAGAAGTCTGAAAACACTTATTTATTCTATAATGCTTACCTGTGTAGAAAACACCTGAATCAATCTAACTGCATAAATTCCTTTGTAAAAATGATGCTGAGAATTAGAATAGGACTGAAGAGCATCACCTGAGAAAGGCTGAAGCTGCAGTTGATTGTGAATGAGTTGCCAGTGCCATTGAAATGTAGTGAAAGTCTCTTCCACTGCTTTACAATCATCATCTTTTATTAATCAGCCCAACAGCACACGGCAAAAATAGAAATCTGCCTACAAAGCTGGTACATATGGGAAAAACTGACTCCTGGCTGTTTTATTTTAAACAAACCCTACAGTAGCTCCCATTGTTTGTTTGTTTTTCCCCCCAGACTAGACAGCATGTGGCTTATGAGCCACACTGATAGATGTGATAAAGCTCCTGCCAGATCTGATTGATGACGGCACTAGGAAGTGCTGTGAAGGTCACAGTGTAATTCTCTCTTTGCAGCTGCTCCTGGCAAAAATGGTACAGGAAAATAAAATCTGGATCCGCTAATTGCTAATAACAGGGCAATTCCGTCCTTACCTTGCCTTCTCCTCTCTTTCAATTTCTAAGAGGAATGCCATAAGCACGTGCAGATAAGAAACAGATAAGTTTCAAAGACATACTTAAACATCCTTTAATGGACCAAAAAAAAAAAAAAATCTACCCACAGCAATTGGCCAAATATTGAGCCTTTATACTCTGAAGACAGTGCAAAGTGGTTTAGCATGAAAGCTGCCTATGAAAGAGCTTTTACTATCTGCTCTTCTGCAAAACTGAGATAACATACCACTACATATTCCCTGTGAAGGAGTGCTGTCTCTGATAATGTGAATATATGAACTAAGCTCCTTTCCCAAAGTCTTTTCATTTTAAATGAACAAGGCAAGCATGCTCACTAGAAGAGGCTACTAGCAAGCCAGAGCATCAGTCAGTTAAGGGGGACACCAAAATCCTCTTTTCCATAAATGTTGAGATGTGATGAGGACTCTGATAAGAGACTTTGGGGAATTTGCAAGCATGATATAATGACAGTCCCCTAATGAATAATATATATTCAGTGTAAGTCATAGCAATTACCTCACATGCAGTGTTGTATTTCTTGGGGGTAAGATGTTGTTATCTTTGAGACATCAGCTACATTACAGATTAAATTTGAAACCACTTGTGTACTATTTTCTGGCACTGTTAATGGATGGAAATATTTTTATTCAGCATTTTGTACTAACAAAGATTTTGGCACAATAAGACCATTACCAACATCTGTCTTAGAGAAAGATAGTCTTTATCACTCAGCTCAAAACTACATAATGGTAGAGAGATCTTGGCAGCAGAAATCCCTCAGAGAGTCAAAAAATCCCACCACTATGTCACCATAAAAGGAGTAATACATTGATTTTTTTTTCCCCTTTTTCAGTTTAGGAAAAAGATTTACAAAATACAGGCCTATCAGTTTACTACTTTTACTGCCAAACGTACACCATCAATAATATCGATACATATAAAGAGCAGTATCTATACAAGATCAAACTGACTTAAAAATCCTCTGAGGAGTTTCTCTCCTAGATGTGTGTTCTTGATGAACACTGGCAAAATACACAATGATATTGATTTATCCTTTTCACAGCCTCCTGTATTCTCCAAGGCATACTCTAAGAGAGGTAACCACCAGCAGCTCCTTCGGACATTGCTGTGTTAAGGGTGCTCAGCACCTTTGGCAGTCAAACCTTACCACACACACTAAGTTGTGACTGACGTTTTGCTAGGGTGGCAAAGGGGAAACCGATGGCAGTTCTGCCATTCAGGTTTTAATTTCTTGCCATATCTCTGGAAAATAGAGATTATGTCCCCAAAGACTGTTAGCTGCTATGAGAGATCCCTCACTGCACAAACCCAAAGTATGTTCCTGCAACACTATTCATTACCATTACTCACAGCAGCACATCTTTTATGACCTGGAGAGTTAAGAATCAACTCCTGATCACAGAGTATCACAGAAGGATTTGGGTTTGGAGGGACCTTACAGATCATCTAGTAGAGTAAGAGCAATTTAATCTACACAGTGTTTTAGAGCACTGATGCACTACAAATGGCAGAGCTCCATGTGTGCATAGACAGGTTGGTGCAGCGAGACAGCGGTGCTGTGTAACCCCGCACTCTGAGCTCAGGGTCACCCCTGTGCCACTGCAGCTACGTGTCTTCCTACCTGCTCATGCTCTGTGGACAGACTGTTCCCGATATTGCTTCATGCAGACACTCCCCAGAAAGACATCTGGTATGGTCTTGAAAACTTAAATTGCTCTAAGGTCAGCTTATGGTGCTTCATAGTAGGAAGACTAATTCCTAAAACTAATTCCTCCCAGACAACCCTTATAGATGAGGAGTACATTCAAGATCTGTTTTTTTCAGTCCTTCACTAAAAGCTCAGAATTCACAGTACCTGCAGTCCTCTGGCTGACTTCCAGGTTTCTATCACTCTTGTTGAGTTTGATTATTAAGAGTTCAGCTGTGAGCCTAAGCACACTTTACATTAGAAGTATATTAATCTGGAATAATACCTACTGAGAGTGTAACACAGTCACCTGCCCAGCCCAGACAGATAGTTTCTATACTAGATGAAATGTGTCAATGAAGTGATGAGTCAGGGAAATCAGAGCCATACCAGTACCTAGGTGTCATTCACATCTAAAACCAGTTGAACTGCATAGCTGGAAGGGATGCATAATTTTTTTGAAAAATTGCCACAGTACACTTTACTGTGATTAATCCATGATAGTATAAAGTGCACTAAACTATACAGGAGTTTGGAGGTGCAAGTTCTTGCATTCCACCCTCCCACCTCAGCAGGAGCTTTCCTGCAAATGAATGTAATGTACATCCCTTCTTCCTCCTCCTCCTCCTGGACCCCTCCTCAGGAAACAAAGAGCACAGCTTTGAACAAAGCGGTTAACCAGGCGGGCTCCTGGATACCACACTCCCACGGACTGACCTATCAGACACAAAACTTTTGAAAATGGATGGAAATTAAATCGGTCGAGTCCAGATAGCCTCAACCAGCATTGAGCTGCTGGCTCTTTGTCCTGAGGCAATGTCACAAGGGAGATGGCAGCAAGCAGCAGGGCAAGAAAATTCCTGGTCTTACAGCAAGTTGTCTTTGCACCACTGAAAGGAATAGCACAATTAGTCATACGTGTACCAAACACAGTCTGTCCCACTGAGACTTCGATATTTAATTTTGGGTTTTATGTCTCAGACAGTATGTCTTAAACTCTGAGAGCTATAGGAGAGGAAAAGGAAAACCATCCTTACTAAGATTGTAAAATTTTAAAATAGTGTGCGTGGTTATCTATTGAAATCTTGCATTTTACCCCCTTCCTCCCATTGGCACTGCTTCAATACTGCAATTTCAACCCCACAAACCTTCAAAATCCCTTCATCTAAAACACAACAAGGAATACAACATAAAACCTTGTCTTTTGATGACAAATTTCATAGGAAACACCAAACAGTGCCACATATCACCTAAGGCAGTGAGTATCTGCTCATTGTTCTGTTTGCCGGCTTGTCACTGCAATCACTGGCTGACACACAAAGAAAACTGTAGATCCTTCTTTTTCAAATCCATTTCAAACTCTTCTTAAACCTATGTGGTGCCCTACAGCCCTAGAAATACAGGATGCTCTCCTTCTGGGTCTAACATAGCATTTGCTCCTCCTTTACATCGGTTCTAGAAGGAAAAATGGTTTGTTCAAAACAAGAAAATTATTGTGCAGTTCTTCCCATGGAAACCACCAGGAGGCATAAGGGATGACGGAAGGGCACCAAGTGCCCATACAGGAGAGCACTGATGGATAGATCCATCTGGCTGCCAAGCTGTTCTTCTGTGCCCCTGCACCGACCATTCTCAGAAAGGCACACAAAAAAGGTTCATAATACTATTATTTTTATGAATGAAAGGAGTGGCCCTGTAACATTTGGAGCAAACAGCAGCAGAGCACCTGCAAGGGCAGGAAACTAGTTATGGAATAATCATTAATTGTTATGGATACGTCTGAGAACTGAACCAAGCCGTGCCACGACATTTTTTTTTCCCTATGGAACAAAACAAAGAGTTGCACAAAGAACAGCAGAATCTGTTGTCTTAAGAAGCCCTGGACTGAAGCACATTATTTAATTGGATTTCTCTGGCTTTGAGATTTATCACTTCATAGTTGGATCTCAGCCGCAAACTTCAGTAATACAATAAACAGAATAGGCACAGGCACACCAAGTGTTTGCATCAAACTGATCATAAAGAATCCACAGGGGACACGAGCTAAATACTTCTCTGTTTCTCACATGTGCCTTGTCTTGCCTTTCAGAGTGTGCATTTACTCAGCTGCACTGTCCTTTAGGGCAGGTGAATGCCTGCGTTGCCGAGGGATGCCTGCCTGAATTCACTCACTTCCTGCCACTCCAGAGCTTTCAGGTTATGGAGCGACTCCTGCTTTTGGCCGTTTATCTGGCTCTTTTGCCGCCCATTATTTTCCTACCGCCTAAATCTTTGGCAAGTTTCCTCAAACCCCTCAACACAAGACACATATCGCGCGTAGAACCGACAAACTTGAGTTTCCAAAAAACCTCTCAGTGGAAGAAATCGAACCAGGTCGCTGTGACCTGTCCCCCCCAGCCTCCAATGGCAGGCTGCTCCTCAGCTCGAACCTCCGTTCAACAGGAAATCAAGGAGAGGGTCGGCCCGGGAAGCCAGCG
>VWYP01006740.1:197967-225054 GCA_013400435.1 Pycnonotus jocosus
TTTTTTTTTTTTGTCAGATACTCAAGATATATGAAAAATGGCAGTCACAATTGTGACCTATCAAGTAATCATATTGGTCAGTTGAGGTCCCAGGAAGCTTGTAAAATGATCCTGTCCTTTTCCTCACATACAAATCAAAGGGGCAGGAGAATGTGAATATAAGGATACTCTGAAGCTCATGGACCAGAGTTGAGTGCCAGACACAAGTGCCTGGGATCTCATCTAGCTCATCTGCAAATAACAGACCAACGTTTTCCTGCAGATAAGTGAAAAGGTTAGTAAAATAATTGATCTGTCTTGGTCAGACTTGGGAAATATCAAATAGATGGCTCCTCAAAATCAAAATGCGGAATGTAAGACCAGGCATCTCTCTTGGTCTGAACTGTATTTTTTTTTCTCATGTAAAATTAGCCTTGTTTCAGAGGGCTGTTGGATTCCAGGTCCTGTCTCACAACTATGTATTTTCTTGTTTCTGCAATTACAGGTTTCAGAGTTCTCCCCTGAACCATGAGGAAAAGAAATAGCAGAAGGTCAGACAAAAATGTCCAGCCTTCTCAGACAGCTATAATGGTAACCTGGCACGCCTGGTTTCCTATCTAGAATTGCTGGTCAGATATTCCTTCATCAACCACAAAACCCCACATATTCCTTTGTCTCAAAGACTATGATGATGAAATGCTGGCTCTTTCATTGCTGAGCTTGAGACATTTCTTCTTTAAAATACATGAGCTGAGAATTAGGTCATACCTAGGGTTGACATGAGCAGCTGAGACATACAGCTCAGATCCAAGAATGCAAATGAAATCTCTGACAGAATTCCCCTGCTTCTTGTATACATATCAAAATAAGTTTCTCCAAGAGCTATATTGATCCTGCATAGCCACATCCATACTTACAAAAATGCTGAAAGGCAGCATGTCCTTGAAAACAAGACTATAGAACAGTAACTTAATAACTCTAAAGAGCATTATCTGAGAAACAGCCTATGATTTGTTGAGACTCAGTTTTTTACTGCCAACACCAGACCACACTATCAGATGGAACATTCTGGCAAAGCCTTATCTCATTGCTCTGAATGCCTTTTCCATTTCATAATACTGTGCAAGATTAGCATATGGAACCCTATTAAAATAAACCTGAATATTTACTACGCACATGTCAGTCTATCCACATTTAATTAGACACTCAAAGTTCCTGAAAGAAAACTACATGACTGAAATTCCAATTTGCAATTTTTAGATGGGGAGAACATGATAGATCTTAGAAACACAAACCTTGTATTCTCTGGTATACCACGGTCTGGTTTATGGAGTTTAGGTGATGTATAGACAACTTAGCAGTGAAGTAAATTACAAGGCTACTCACTTTATGGCCCTTTTACACTGGTATATTTGGCTGATGCCAAATCCAGCACACAATATCATGTGTGAATTTAGTTAGGCTAGAGAGCATAACTGAATAGGTCACTGCACCATATGACAGTAGATGCTTTAAATGTAGAGTGATACACTGGCATGCATCATGTGAAAAAACGAACAGCTTACTGAGTTGTGCCACCTTTGCACAGAACAGACATCTACAGACCATTTCAAACCTTCATGGAAATGAAGTAAGGACACACAAGAGTACTTGTTCATCTAAAGTCAGCAAAGGTTTTGTGTATGGAGGCCAAAATTCCTTTTTGGTTTTGGCTGGTAGTAGGAATGTAAGTTGATAAACTGACTGTCTTCTAAAACATTTTTGTGTGTTTGGCACTGAATGCATGCCTGTTTAGGGAATAGTATAATGAGCACAAAAAATTACTGTGTTAGGGAGTTTTGTGAGATCTGTGCAACTCAAAGTACTTTCCTGATTGAAAGTGATTTGGTAACATTGTCTAGGAACTGCCAGTGGTAGTTCAGACTGGTATTCCACTGACCTGGTAAAAGCTGGCTTATAGGCATAGAATTAATTTCATCCAAGATTAAATAGCCTGCAATGTGTACTCCTGCAGAGGAATTACCTTTCTTCATATTCAGTAGACATGAATATGATAGGGGCAATTCATCTCACATTTTGAACATTAGGATGTGAATGAAGACCATTTTTTTCTCTTCACTGACCATAAAAGGAAGCACAGAATGACAAAGGAATTTGTCAGCAAATACAGAAAGAGGAAGGGGTACAACTCCTAATAGATTTGGGCATTGTGATAAGAACCGATGCTCATGGGTTAAAGAGTCTAGATGGGGGTATGTAAAATAAGAGTTGTACCTGATTTAGCTCAGACAAGACAAGGAGCCACTTTAAGGCTTGACATTATACCAGATGAACTGTCTCAAAACCGTGTAAATGGGTCAAACAGCTCACAGGAGCTCACCATCCTCACTCGTCATCAGCCACACATCTGCTGGTGCATAAAACAGTAGAGCAGCACAGAGCTGTTGACTGCCTGTGGTGCTCAGTAATGCACTTTTTCCTTACAGAATAGGCTGAATCCTACACCAGTACAAAAGCTGCTGTGGTTAAGAAATTTTCAGATTATTTATGAAAATCCATACTGAACCTGATCTACACTGATACATGGATTTCTTTGAACAACCTGCAATTTTCTTAATGACTGAGAAGATGCCTGTAATCAATATGATGTCCCAGAAATGTGTGGATAAGAAGAGTGGTCATTGCCAAGGTCAAACTTCCTCATAATAGTTCTCTGACCAATTGTTCTCCTGGATTTAGTTTTTCATAGTTGCAATGGACCCTGTTGGTCTCATTTAGGATTGGCCCATTTCAATGGGCTGCCAGTTTTCACAAAATGATGCAACAAGCTATTCTGAGGTTGAAAAGCATTATGGATGTGGTCTACATGTGATCTGGAGCTGTCATTTGAAACTGGCTAGTGGTTCTGTACACAGGCTGATGGTTCTGTACATCACCAGTGAAGCAACTTTTCCTTGGTGAGATGTGACAGTTGCTTGATGCATTGTTTAAATCAAGACCAACTTTACAGTAACTTGATATTCAGAGGTACACTCAGTGCTCTCCTCAGTGAGTAAATTTAATGCAAATTAGAAATATTTACATGAATATCGTGGCAAGAACCTAGCCAGAGCAGCAATATGGTCTAAAAAATTATACACACATTAGCAAAGTCATTCAGTTATGTCTTTGTTTTAATGATTTTTTTAAACATTTGTATCATCAGACAAAACATTTATGTCATGAGAAAATATTTATTTCCAACAGCATGGAGTTTGAAAGTTAGTTGTAAGAAGGCATGTTCAATGCTATGATTTTTCCAATGCTGGGTCAGTTGAAATAGTGTGTTGTAGTGCATATATTAACCAGTTACCTTAAGGAAATGCAAAAAGACATAGTGAAGTAGGAGGTGAGTACAAACATTCAAGGCAGTAAAAATGCAGAATACTGACACATGGCTGAAAAATGTACTTTTTGCAATGCTCATTTAGTATCACACAAAACTAGCAACTCACTTTAAAACATTCTTTGTCAGCAACCATATCTCTGACCAAATGATACTATTAAATTTAATACAGTCTTTCAGCTGGAAGAGATATTAAGGTCTAACACTTATATCAAATGCTTAGATTTTGTTAGCTTTGCTTGTTATTTAAGATAGTTTCAAGGTACTGCACCAGTATCACATAGTTTGTTTTTTTTTTTCAAATTGACTTGTACAGAAACATGCAAATAGTAATGCATGAGGGTTTTATGTATTTGATTCTAATTGTCTGTATTACTGATAGAGCACACCAAGCTTTTTTGTTACATTTTATGCTGAACTGTTCCACTTCCACATCTACCAAATGCCATCACAGTTCTCATGGCTTACTGTGTAAAGCTGGAAAGTTGAAAAAAAGTAAGAATGCCTTCACTTAGGACATATATTAATGAAAATAAGTCTTGTATAGATAGATATATCTATCTACATAGTAATTAAGATTACATGGTATTTTATCAGCATGAAATGTAAAAAAACCATTCTTCAAACACCCCAAACCAGTAGGAAAACACAGTCATCTGGCACAATACACTCTTAAACCAGTTTTGTATAAGGCTTCAGTTTTCCTGATGAATGGGACTATATCTTAGCAGGTCTGTATACACTTTAGTAACTATAATTGTTTTATGTCACAATATATTCTTAATAAAATAAAAACTCTGGTGTTGTAATTAAAGATAGCTAGATACCTTCTAGACAAATATGATCTTTTAAAGAGTACGCTGTGTTTAAATATAAGAAGTAGAATTAAGGTGCTTCCATATCTCTGCTTTCATTCTTAAAAAGTACCACAGATAAACAATTGCAACAATTGCTTGCAGATATGCTTTTCTTTGGCTTTTACCATATTTTTAATAGCATCTGATCCCCCGCTGGAAAATTTCTATAATAATTACTTAATTGATTGTGTAAAAATTGCATTATAAAACTGAATGGAACAAAATGTTGGATGCATTTCCTGTGTACAGCCACGCTTTTTTTCCTTCCTTTCAGAATTTCTATTTGCATCAAGCAAGAAATGCAAGCAACAATAAATTTAAAGCTAGATTTTTTGCACGTTGTAAACTGGGTAGGACCAGGAGTTACTGACAAAACCAGCTGGAAATGCAAGATTAGCAAATTCTCTGTATCCCAACACATTACCATCTAATCTGTCTTGTTTCCCCGACACATACTAACACAATGAAGCTGGACAATGGTTCAACAGCAAGTGCATGTGATAGTTCTGGCAAGACTATTTTTGTTTTGATTAAGCACATATTTTATCCGGGAGGGTTTAGAAAAGCAGGGCCTTTTTCTTCAGGTCATTCCGCTTCCAAAGTGCCAGACGATCAAATTCCTCAATACTCATTTTGAAGACTTCCTGGAACTCTTCAGGGGACAAATGCCTCTTGAAAATGAAAACACAAATGATATCATTAAGCTTGTCTGTGCACAGGAACATCTCTGCCCTAAGTTTTAAAATACACCACAAAATAATGCATTAGGGTTTGCATTTAAATTCCAAAATTGTTTCTGGAAAAGGCAGAATCAAAACCAAATGAGCTCAAAGCAGCTGGGAAATGAAATTATTGATGGCAGTAGTGACTTTTGAAAAAAAGTAATCTTTTCAATATAGTTCTAACTGAGCAGAAGCCATGGTTTTTGGGAAGAAGTATGTTTATCCAGAGTGCCTGATGACAGAGCACACTGAGACAAATTTAAGTTATTCCAGGACTTTAAAGAGATTGATAACAATGTAATTTTAGAGTTGGATTTGTTTTGCCTTGATCTTTAATAAGCAGTGGACACCACACTGGTCCACTAATAGCAACCTTGTAACAAAGGAGAGAGCATACTGCTAAATTCTGAAATCCAAAATGTGCTTATCCATGGGGAGAGACTCTACTCAGAAGTTCAGCTGGATAAAGTAGGGGGGTTTTAAATGTTGAGAAATAAGTGTCTGTTTGATGTTTTCATGCTTTAATATTAAAAAAAAAAAAAAAAAAAAAGGCAAGAAAAAGGGAAGAAATCCAACATAAAGAATTGGAAGGAGGTACAGTAACAATTCCCTAGCAATTATTAGCATTCACACAGAAAAGGTACAAAAGGTAAATATGGGAATGAATTTGTAAGTCAAATTTCACTTTCCATTTATTAACAAAGACCTAATCTGTGTAACATAATTTATGAAAGAAAACTAAAGAAATTGTTTGTAAGAAGTCATTATATATAATTACTTTTAATGGTTATCATGGGTCCTTGTTTCTTAAGAAAGGACAGCCTTGTTTTTTTTCCCCTTGAGATTCCACATATTCAGAACAACAGTGACTAAGATCTTGGAACTGAGCCTTCACTTTTCATTTGACAAATGACAGCAACCCACCATAAGTGCTGCTCATAGCATGGAACAAACACACCATGCATACTTAGCCAAGGAGATCATTTTCCACATGAAAATAAGCAACATCTGACAATGTATTTTAGAAACAATATCTCACTGACTGAATTTATTTCTACTGGGCTTAGAAACAAAAAAGGAACTTCTCTCTGCACTGGTTTTCTAAGAAGATATTCCTGGTGATCCAGTGGACAAATGCAAGTAAGTTTAACTTTAGTGACTTCTCACAGCAAGGAACATGTCTGTAGGCTGTAGGACTGAAAAAGAAGTCTGGATGAGCAAAGTGTGTAATATTTTATTTTGCTTTCTCGATTGTGGATAAGATTTGAGAAATCTCCTCACTCAGGAGAAAGCAGTGGCAAACTGTAGCTCTTACTCAAAGAGAAAATGAGAAAGCCTATGTACCCTTGCAGGTAAAGCTACCTTGCCAACTTTCCAAAACCATAGAAAATATATATAACTTTTAAATGTTTTCACCATTTTTCTTTCCTGAGGCAATTTACACCATGTATTATGAGAAACTTCCTGCTGTTCCAGTACTGAAGGTCAATGGAGGAAAACTCAAGGAGCCCTAAATCACCCCTTCCTCCAGGGTGCCAAACATTTGCTACATCTTCCCCTCCTAATGAAGCTTGCCACCCATCTCAGCACAAGCTGTGCAGTTCTCCTTTCCTCTCCAATGATGTATTTTGCCATTTATCCTTTTGCTTTGCCCTCAGGCTCAGTGAGCTTTTGATCCACATGCAGCTATCCAAGCCAGAATGAATTAGTTGTGCACTGTGCTTCCTCTGCCTGTGCCCAGATGACACCACCTTCATTCTTTGCATACACTCATTTTCTATTTCTTATACTTAAGTTTTGTTTTATAACAGCACCATTTTTTTCCTCCTCACAGAAGGTCTCATTTAGTGCTGCCTGGTCTAAAAGCAGTTGACAGTTTCCAGCCCAGGGACAAAGTGACTGAGATGGGGAAAACATAAGCTCACTTATTTCCACATCCATTCAATTACAGAGTTTCTTTGCTTTTCGTTTTCTTCCACGTATGCCCTCATCTCAAGGACTAACAAATTGACTTCCACATTAGCAGTTTCTTACTCCATCAGTGCTTTATCCACAAGCAAAAATAATTCTGGTAGAAGGGAACATTTTCCCTTTTGTCTGAACTCTCTCTGAGAATGTCAGTCTGTCCCCAGTGTAACGTATTTCTTGTTGTTGTCCCTGCATCTTAGAAGATTTCACCATATCCTTCTTAAGCACCATGGGCTCTAAATTTGGGACTGATCCTAGAAGCAGCAACAACTTAAGTTCTGTCTTCAAATTTGGAATAAAAGCTTAGTCCCAGAAAGATGTCATTGAACTGGCAAAGCTTCAGATAAAAATGCAAGAAATCATGGGTGGCAGCTTGATTTATGAGGAAAGACTAAAAGGCCTAAGTATGTCTAAACTCAGCCAAATGATGACTAAGGTAAAATACGGTAATATCTACAAGTGTCTGAAGGGTCTAAACACCAGGGGAGTACACCAGTGTGAGAAGTTTATGGTCACTTTTTACACTTTTCTATGTATATGTGATGCTAAATTTTGCCAGCACTGTTGTTGGGACCTTCCTAACAGCTCTCCTTAAAACCTTAAAGCTTAAAAAGAGCTCTTCCCAAACCTAAAAGCAGAAAAAATGCACCAGTAAGATACCCTGGACTGATTCATCTTTCTTCTCAGCTATTGGAATATTAATTTGTCTTAACTGAAGCGTTACCTTCTCTCATTAGTCAAACAAAAAAAGGGAAATTGAAAACTATGAGCAGGGAATACGAAAGATATTAATCTTGAAGTATGAGAGAATATGTGTGAAGCTATACTTTACAAGGCCAAGAACATGATTTCCTTTTTCTTTTTTCAGTAATGGATCAGCTTAAAATATCCAGCTATGTTAATAATGCATCACTGGGCCATTTAAGGAAGGAATGGCAAAACTCACTAGTAAAAACAACCTTTATTACTTTTTTTTTACTAGATTTGGCCTTGTTTACATAGGAAGTCTGGGTGTTTTACAGTGTGCTAGTAAGTGATTCCTAATTCCCTTTGTGACAGCTTGGCCATGTTCAGGCAGCTTAACTCAATCTCTTTCTCTGCTCTGCATCAACAGCAAGGTTGGGCACGTTGCAGACACTGAGGAGAGTAGAGAGGACCTCCCAAGGTCCTGTCCTGCCCACACTGAACTCACTGTATGTAAGTGAGGTCATTTTGGAAGCTACATGATGGTGTTAACATGATGCTATCTGAAAACCTTCCTAAAAGATAAGGTAAGCAGTTTAAAGATGATTCTTCACTATAATGACTGGGCCTCACAGCATCAGAATATCAGCATTTGTTATACAGTTAAGTGTGATATTGCTACAATAGAAAGGACTATGGCATCATGTTGTTTTGATAAAAATTGTATTAATCTGAGGCTTTTATTAGGATATACAGAACTAAGCAAGGGCTGAGCTAAACCTCTCCACTGGATTGCAACCACTAGAACAGAAAATCCTCATCCTCTGTGAAACATGAACGTGAAAATGAGTAGTACAGACATGACCTCATTTTTTACTCTCTCAGAGCAAAAGTAATTAACTGCACATTCACATACTTGCTGCACAGTGTTATCTCAGAAAGAAGTGGTGCTTCTCACTATAAATTAATGAGGCTTGTCTCTGTTTCTGTGGTCTGCTAAAAAGTCAGTAATAATTCTAAGCAGAGTTACAATCTTTATTTAATTCAATGAGATTTCCCCAAGAATAATTTAGTTTTTAATGAAATTCAGAGATGCTCAAAACTAATACTTAGTGTCATGTTTCACTCCAGCTGGCAACCCACACAGTCATTCACTCACTCCCCCACTAGTGGGATCAGGGAAAGAATTGGAAGGATGAAAGATGGAAAACTCATGCATTGAGATAAAGACAGATTAATAGGGAAAGAAAAAGCCACACACACAAGCAAAGCAAAACAAGGAATTAATTCACTGCTTCCCATGGGCAGGCAGGTGTTCAGCCATCTCCAGGAGAGCAGGGCCCATCATGCACAGCAGTTACTTAGGAAGACAAAAACTCCAAATGTTCCCCCTTCCTTCTACTCCCCCCACTTATCCACTGAGCGTGATGCCACACGATCCCATTTATCAGTTTGGGTCACCTGTCCTGGCTGTGTCTCCTCCCAGCCTCCCATTCACCTCCAACTCCCCTGCCAGAGTGGAGTGTGAAAAGCAGAAAAGGCTTTGGCTCTGTGTAAGCTCTGCTCAGCAATAACAAAAACATCTCTGTGTTATCAACCCTGTGTTCAGCACAAATCCAAAACACAGCCCCCTACCAGCCACTGTGAAGAAAATGACCCCAACCAAAACCAACATGCTATTAGTATGAATAAGTCACAGGAAGATAAAATTGCAGTTCCCCTGCAGCCATCCTGCAGTACATGGTGACCAGGGAGTGCTTCACAAGCACCCCTGTTCTGTGTCAGTAATTGGATGGGAGTCCTCATGTGAAAACCCGCTGATGTAGGAAGCCCAGAGAATATCCTACTTTCTCATGAGTCAATACTGAACCAATGAAAGAACTCAGTCGATGGCAGCAGGTGACGAGTTGAAGACTAGAAAAATCAAGGTCCTAATTCCTAGAGGAATTTAAAACCTCTTGTTTGTTTATCTTTTGCTCTTTGTTTTGCTATATTTATGGGAAATGACAGCTGAGCACTGCACTGCCTTTGCTTGGATGTGTAGTGACTCTTTCAGCCAGTCTCTTCTGAGGCATTATTGTGCACTCTGTTTTACAGAGTGCAATTTTAAGTAGCGACAGCTTATTCAAAGTCCTTGCAACACTTCCAACTTCTGATTCACAAAATCCAGAAAGAAAAGCTAAAATATCTTCAGAGATTTCAGTATGACAAATACTCAAAATAAACAGGGATTTATTGAGAAAGGTTTCTTCACAGGTAAGTGAGCGTTCATGTAAATAACCAAGCCTTAGCTCTTCAAGTTGGTGCACAAGCTTTGCGGCTCAGATACAATCTTTTCCTATAGTAAGATTCGGGATTGTAGAAGTATCTCAACACTTAGAAAATAATAGCTTCTTCCCCTCTCCAGGTTTTCTCTTCTTCACTGCCCTTCAACTCCCTTCTCTCATGCCTCTCAAAGTTAGCCCAAATAGAACTCTCAGATGGTGAATCAAAATTTGCTGGAAATTTTTTTTTCTATTGACTTTGGAATCCTCATTTTGCTTTCACAAGGTTTGCACTCTTCACCCCTCTTTCTGTTGCATTGCTGGGGATCAGCAGGCTTTTCAGAGGTTTCTTCTAAGCCTGCTGCATGACTAATTAGAAAGCTGTAATTAGCCATGTGCCACATTCCCAAGGGAGTATTGAATATTATGCTCATCTACAGCCTAATTAAGCTTCATGCTCAATAAATATTTGAAACTATTAAGTAATTATGTGATTGGGGAAGGAAAGTTAAGAAATGGCATGAATTGCCACCTAATGAACTTTAAAAGCTATCAGAAGATGACTCAGGCAGGTCCACTGATCAGAGGATAAGGCAGCAGGCACCTGCAGTTACCCCAGAGAAGGGCAATTAGTGGCAACACAAAGAGTCCTTGTGCAGGCAAGCCTGGCAGGAGCTGTAGATTCCCCCTCCCCACAGCAATGTGGGTCCCCAGAAAGGTTCCCAGGGAAAGCAGTGTAATAGAGGCAGTGAGGAAAGGAGTCTGAGACCCTTCCCCATGCCCATATCACCCCAAACACCTCTACAAGGCTCCTGGACCTGTGGCTGTATCTCGTTCAGTATTTCAGGGTACCATGAAGTCTCACAGAGAAGCTGCATTCCACTCAGCACTACCACTGCAGGGTACTTCCAATCTAACCCCCTGGCAAATATCACAAGGCACACAGAAAATCTTCTGCAGGAGCATTGTATCGTCAGCATTTTTGCCAGCTGAGTCGTCCATAAAGGTACAAAAAGCTGGGACAATATAAGTATTTCTCTCAGGTACATGGATATATTATCTAAACAGCATACACACAGAACATCTCTGATGATAATCTATGTCACCATCCTGTCATTCAAATGAGCTTTTTCATTACTGACACTGACATAAGTCATTGCCTCCAGCTGACGGCTGATAAAAATGCTATATAATTAAGAAAATAATTCATATATAGAAACAAAACTTGGAATCTATAATAAATTATGAAAATATAAAGATAATGAGTTTCAAAAATTTCATTTGTTTTGGGCACAAAATACCTTATTCTTAAAGCAGATTTTCCGGTTTCCCTTAGTTTGGACTATAGTGCACCTGTAATATAAATGTTCCACATCTAATCTCTGTTCACTCCTACACTGTTTCCACCCACACAGAAAGTACTTTTCACATCATATCACATCAATTCTAACGTGTATTTTCATTTTATAATGTCTGCTTTTGTAAAAGGCTTTGGAATCTGATATAAACATGCATCACTGATCACAACACAAGCACATGCCTAGACTGAGAAACACCACACATGTATTTTTCAAGTTAAACAGTGTGAAGTAGTTCCACTGAAGTCAGTGACCCGCACTTTTTCACCCCAGGTTATGAGCTTTATTGTGAAGTGAGCCCATAACCTCACACCCAGCCCCAAACTAGAAACTGCAAAGCACACAGCATTCCAGTTTTGTTCTTGTTTTCCCCATCTGAGCTCCAGAGGAGGTGGGACACACAATGCTACTTGTATGAATGACATCCAGGAGCATGGGCTCTTAAAAATTCAGGCTCAGTTACTGGAAACAAGTCCTAAAATGGTTGAAGCCCAAATGGCTGGAACCCAGGGTGATTGTTGAATGAAAACTAGTGGAAAAAATGTTATCCCTAAAGCAAATCCAGACAAGCAGTTCCAGGAGGAAAAGCATGCTTGACTTAAAGTGAGTGCTCTGTTCAAATAAGACCGCACCCATGTTTAAATCTCTCATTTCTGTTTACAAGAGAATAAGGTGGCAAATGAAAGTTTGCTACTTGACATTCCAGAGTACTTTTCCCTTAGCAATTGTCTCAGCTAAACAAAGAATGAACAGGCTCAAACAAAAAGAGGAATAATTTACTTTCTACTGCATTTGATAGGCATGAATGGATAATGCTTTTAAGCTTTGACATTCAAAAGAAACAGCTAAAAAACTTAAGATACATTAAGATAAGGAAGTCAAATGAAAACACTAAAACATGGTTTCCAAATGGAAAATCTTAACTATACTGGCTTTCCAAACTACCAGCCTGTGACCACAAAAGAAATCTTATACTCTGTGATAAAAGCAACTGCAGAAGGAAAAAAAAAAAATATAAATCTGTGCAGTTGGGCATGAACTATCAATTTGAATGTGCAAGCACTGAACCACACTGTTGTGACTGAAGAACAGGCAAACAATATCCAAGCTAAGATACAAGTATCAGGTTCATGCTTTTAGGAGTCCAAGACTCAAATGATAAAGGTATTCAAGTACTTAAAAGAGGTTTCAAGGTATTTGGAAATACTTTGGAAATACCTTAGTGTCTCTAAGCCCAATTTCCTTTGAGAAGCAGCAGGTAAGGAATGTGCCAATGTGTACCATCCAAACGTGACGTATTACTCCTGAAAACTCAGGAGTAACTCAAACTAAGTTGTTCAAAATGGGTAAGTTTGGTCTAGGACACTTATATTTTAACTGTTGCATTAAAAAAGAAAAAAAAAAGAAAAAAGAAAGAAAAAAAAAAAGAAAAAAAGTTCCAAGATAGACAAAATTATCTATATTTTTTCAAAATGCTATTGCAGCAAACTCACCAAATAATCATGTTTTGTAATTATACTATATTGTCACAGAATATACCAATCTGGGCAAATTAGAGACTTACAGAGGTCTTCAAAGCAGGCCCAGCTTTAAAGACCATGAGGATTATAAAGACAAAACAGACCATGTTCCTCAAGACCTTGTCCAGCTGTGTTTTGCATGCCTTCAGGGGTAGAGACTCTACAGCCTCTTGGGCAACCTGTTCACTGCACTCCTCTTCCAGTGAGGAACATTCCCTTTATATCCAATTATCATTTCCTTTCTGGCAGCTTGTGACTGTTGCCTCTCAGTTTTCCAGTGCCACCTTCTGGGAAGGGTATGTTCTACCCTAAAACCCCTTTACTACAAAGGTGAGCTGCTGACTCATTTTCAGCTTGTTTTCCATTAGGATCATCAGGAACCTTTCCTCAGAGCTGTTCCCCCCATCTTCTTCTGATGAATGGCTTTACTTGGTCCCAAGTGCTAGAATGTGGATTTATCTTCACTGAATTTCATGAAGTGTCTGCCAACCATTCCTGCAGCCTGGCCAGGTCCCTCTGAACAGAGGCTCTGCTCACCATTGCAGTTCCCTCAAGTTCATGCCATCTGCAGACATGGTGAGAGTGCAATTCCTCTTCTCCACCCAGGCTGTATAACCCACCCCGTGTTACTGCTTTGTTGTTCTGCAATGTTATGTGAATGAACTTGTTCCTCATCATTTCCTGTTAGAATAGCTGATGGGAATGCTGCTCCGTTCATCTAACATTATAATAAACTGCACTGTGGTAGAGACAAACTCCTAAAAGAATTCCTTGGCCAAATCCTTATCTACTGTAAATTCCTTGCATTTCTAATCAGCTCATACAAAAGTGAGATCCAGGCTATTTATTCAAAAACCAATGTGCCAGTAACGTATTTAAAAATCAGCAGGCTGCGCGTTATAACCAGTTCTTAGTGCTGCATGTATGAGTTCACTGTTGGCATAAACACCTCCTTCAAAGAGCACAAGGAACTGGGTACTTCTGAGTTAAGACAAGCAAATGAGAACATGCTGTGTGCTTCTACGCTCAGTTACATGTACTTTTGAGGAAAGAATGACTATTATTTGCATTTATTACCAGTTGAGCTTTCCTAATCTCTAGATACTTCTTGGGCTTAGAAAAATACGCATTTTTACAGGAAAATATTTTTCATAATCCTTGAAATAAAGTTCTTGCACAACAGTGTAATCTAAAAAATACTCACAGTGGGACTGAAGTTAGAAAAACACTACCACCCATTAAACCCCCACCCTCCTGTGGTCCTTGAATATTTGCCAAGGTTTCGTTGTAGTCTCACTTAATTTGACCCCAGGAGCTAACACCATTGACTTGAGTTCACTTTTCATGATAGAACACTCAATATAGGAGACTTTCCTTGGAAGAGTGAATCACAGACAAACAATAGTGCCCCTTCCATGACATCTATGATGGATCATTCAAAGTTCACAACAAACTGTTTCACAAAGAGGAGGCTGCCTCAAGCCAAATTGTGAGACAGCTGTTAAACAAATCGACCTCATGCAAATGTAGTCAACCCTACTGTTCCTAAGTGGACCAAGAAATCAGAAACATCATGTGTGAGAGAGAGATTCTGTTGACACCAGACACAGTCAGACTGTTTTCAGGTTTGACAGCTGGTATGAAGCACAGAAACTCTCGGTCTCCCCTCACTGACATCAGCTGTACCCTGGCCACAGCCATCACACCCAGGAGCCTGCTCTGATTTGCAGCAGCAACACCAAGGTGAGGCTTCAGCCCACACAAATAATTAGAATAAAACTGGTGTATTAGAACATGGATTTTTTTTCTTAGGAAATTTTCCTAGATATATCACTCTACAGTTTGGATAATACATGGACTTAGCACTGCTACCATTTCTTTAGACAAAATCCAGCCCTTTCACAAGTGACATTGGATGTGCAGGATGAAAACAGATCATTAGCTGGAAACCAATTCAGATTGGAACCCAGAGCACTCGCCTCTTAGAGATCCCAAGCACTGAATCACACCCTCTAGCAAGCGCAAAATGGATCTCAAGAAAGGGTGAAATATAACCTTAGTACACGCTTTCAGTACTCCCAGTGCTGTCCTCAAAAGCTTGAAGATATCAAGATATGTTAAGTGGGCCCTCTGCTAACAGACAGTTGTCTGTATCCACATTTCTAAGCCCGGTTTGCTTCTGTGCAAACCTATAAACTCACACAGTCCTGGGCTCCCTGAGTCCTGGGTCCTGCCCAAGCCAGAAATCTGCTGAGTGCACAAGTCAATAATTAAGTTACTATCTTCTACTTCTGCCACAAAAGGCAAATAATGATAAGCTGCTTTTCTATGCAAAGCTACTTATTTCCAGCAATTCTGTAATAGAGAAGAAAGGGTCAGGGAAGGCAACAGTTTGTGCCTGTCATTCAACCCTGCATATGGTTTGAATGTGTAGATGAACAACTGCTTCTGTTCTTACAGTAGTTGCAGTACTATTAAAACTCTGCTAATTTAATTGTTTGAAAAACTACCAATCCCTGTTAAATGTAAGACAGTCTACAAAGGAGTCCTTCCTGTAGACACATGTGTTTAGCATAGTGCAGCAATCAGCAGGATTGGCCTGGTCCCCTCACTGCTTTTCTGGTGCAGGTTTGAAGCAGATTTTGTTTATTGTTCTTTTTTGCAAACCTCTGTGAGATCTTT
The DNA here is from genome assembly GCA_013400435.1 of Pycnonotus jocosus. Taxonomy (NCBI): domain Eukaryota; kingdom Metazoa; phylum Chordata; class Aves; order Passeriformes; family Pycnonotidae; genus Pycnonotus; species Pycnonotus jocosus. Next base: position 213,387 of record VWYP01006740.1, read on the forward strand.
GAAGTGGTTGGGCTCCTTGAGCCAACAGGCCCTGTGCTGCACCTGGTGTGAGGCAGACTGAACAGCTCCAAAGTTAAACAAACAGCAATCCCAGCTGAGGATGGTGTATGAGTTACAGATAATGGCAGCCAGGGCAGGCATGATCCATCCAAAGCAAACTGTATGTTGTCTTAAAAAAAGCAATTTAGAGCTGCATTTGCTATTCAGACCAGTCTGCTGTGCTTAAACAAAGAATCTACTCTTTAACACACACATACACATGTGTGTACGTATATATATATGAAAGAATCCTTTACAGGACACGTCCAGAGGAGCATCCTCCAACTCCCTGCTCCTTTTTCCAGACCCATCACGCTTTTTAGTATTGCTATCATGCCTTGCTACAAACCACGCTTAAACCAGCACATAATTGAGGCTCTCTTTTCCTTACAATCAAATCAATACTACTCGTTGGGAAATCAAGTGACAAGCACATTCAAGTATTCAAGAGCACAACAACAATTTCAAAATCTATTACATGTATGCAAATTTGGTAAATTAGTTGTTTTTAAAAACTGATCTTTAATGATAATAACTTTCTGCTCCTTCAAAGTTTTTCTTCTTTTCTTGTTTTAAAAGTAATTTTTCTTTCTTCTTTTATTGTCATATTATCAAGTTCAAAACACAGTAAATTTATTAAAATATAAATCTCCCTAGAAGTCCAATATTGCTATCACATTTTTTTTTAATTTTATCTCATCTTCTTAATAGTAGTTCACAGAAAGATAGGTTAGTTAAGGTGAGTCCTGTCACTGATCAGTCCTGTCATTGATCAGTCAAAAAAATCAACCTTGGGAATTTTTCTTGAACATCAGCTTCAGGATTTGATCCTTGGAAATTCAGTTTTCTGTTATGATAAATTGTGTCTGTGTTTCTCTATCTTATGTGAGATGTGGATGGCACACAAAGTAGTAGTAGAGCTGTAGCAGAGCAACCACAGATCACACAGCCAAAGGGACAGACTGAATAAGACAACAGACCAAATACAGGTCCATGTATTTTCAGGATAAATGGAGCCTTTTTGTAATATTTAGATTATTCTATGAGGATGCTTTTATATCAATTCAAACTAAAACAAACTCCACGTTTTTCCACTCCCCACCTGAACTTCCAATACCTTGTAAAATCATCCAAAACTGATGGGTTTCATCTGTATCTTTGTAAAACACCATTTGGTCAGACATTTGCCAGGTTTTTGGCAATTTTTTTACTTAAATTGCCTACATACTGACTTTTTGGGGAAAAAAAAAAGTAATACATAATGTTATTCCTGTTATTCCTCTCTTCTCTCTTCTTTGTTGCTATTATTGAGGCACAGGGATATCCAGGATAGTAAGCAAACAGGAGAAATACTTGCAAAACTGTCGAGCAAATATCATTCCTACCTCCAGCCTGGTCCTGTCCACATCCTTAGGCAATTTCACACGAACTCGGTTTGTTACAATAAGTGTTTCATAAGGATAAATCTGTTAAAAAGACAAGAGCACATGAACTCTAGCTGAATCCAGTTCTGGGGCATGGAAATGGTGGTGTGGGGAACTTACTAAAAAACAGTACATACTTGCATCCTGATTTGACAAATATTTCACGGGACAAAAATTAACAAAATAAAATAAAAGAAAGAAACCCATGTAACCTTGCTAGGAAGTGCTGAATCTGATTGTTCTTCCAGTGTTGGAAAAGCCCTTCTTACCTTGTATTCTGCAAAAGAATGAGAACAGGTTCACAGTTTAGAATTTATAGCCATGTTTTGGTGTCACCACAATGAACATTTAGGTACATCACAAATATGCTATGCTACTATATTTCTCTCTTCTCAGTTGCTGTTGGATAACTGCATGCACAGTAAGAATTTGACCCCCATGTCCTGAATGCCTATAACACTGTCTATTACCAAAGTAATTGTCCTGGAAATCAAAGGCTTATTACAGAAAATCCATCTCCTGGTGCCACTGGGTTACACGGTGAGTATGTCTGGCAATACTGAGTATCTCTTTTTAGAGGAGGCTTATGTGCAGGGTTAAGTCAGTCTGTCATCCAAAACTCCTGCCCTTATTGTTCTTTACTGAAAATAGTTAAAATATATGGATTATTAAAGGCATGTCAGTTTGGAAACATATATGAAAACGACTGAGATAATACGATATTACAAGATGCTGACACCCTGCACTTGGGCTGACTGCAGTGGGAATAACAATAGGGAAGCAAAGATGATTTGGGGATGTGGTAACAATGACTCCTGGATCTACACCAGCACAAGGGAATTCTAGTTAGGTCAGTGTATGACTATAAATGATATAACTACCTCAATGTTATCTATTCACAATGGTGATTAGATGCTACCAGCATAGCCAAAATGTTTTCACAGACCTTTTTATGGTCTGAAATTAAAAGAGAGATTGAGTCTACTTTTCATAACCTGTACTTTAACCTATTCAAACAGAGACAAAAAATTTGATATACACAGAGTCATGAAGTGAAGCATTAGAGTAAGATTTTAAAGCGATTTAAAGTGTCTTGGATATAGAATTTTCAGCTCTTTGGAAAATTCCAACCCAGGTTCCATATTAAGTGCACAGTCCACTTAAAACTGCAATAAAAGAAAATACTGCAAATAAATTCTGCTTTTTGAACTCTGCACAATTTAACCACACTGTAGCACGACCAAGAAGCACAATGGACTTTTTCCAACTAGACTTGAAGGAATGATTATCTTAAATTTCCTCCTGTCTTTGATATGAGACCAACACCACAAGGCTGTTGCCACATATCAAGGATCCTGCTATTGACTCAGCCTGGTTGCACCACCCTATGATGCAAGATTTCTGTCAGGCCTTTAGGCTGGGCCAAGTAAAAAGAAGATTCTCTGTGATAAACATGATACTGAGCTGTGTCTCTGGCTAGTCATCATTATGTGAACTACAGGAAAAGCTCAGAATAGTAACATTTATGGGAATATGTTAATTAAAATCCTCAAAGGGTGAAAATACAAAGGGAGTGGAAATGATATTGTAAAAAAACCCGTACCTTTCAGCCCCCAGCTTGCGTCCTGGTCTGTTTCATATTGGCCCATTGTTTCAGGCTGACAGAGAAAGAAAGAAAGAAGCAATGTTGCAGCAAAATACACAGAAACCCCACTCTGAACATTATTGAGAGAAAAAGAAAGACATAGAACCAAAATACAGATCCTTGCAAGAGACAAAGAGAAATAAGTCTCATTCAAATTTGACCTAATTGCTCAAGTAAGCAAGGTAACACAGAAACTGTCACTTTTCTGTGATGCTGATGTGTTACTGCCATCATCACAAATGATTTCTGCTGCACTGCAACTTTTCTCCTTCTCCTTCACACTGCTGGTGCCACTGACCAGGGAGAACTTTACACGTGCCATGTAAGTGCTTTGTTTGAACCACTGTCTTCTTCCTTTGCTGACAAATGCTACGATGAAAAACAGTACAGGAAATCAGAAAAGCACTATGATATGATTTTTTTTCCAAGTCTCATTTTTGCCTGCTAGGGTACCAACGGTGTGCACAGCCATGCCCACAATAACCTGCAAGGCTCCTTGTTGTTTGCTTTTGGGGTTTTGTTTATGCAACACTAAGATGGCTGACTAAAAACAACAAACCACAAAAGCTGGTATAAGCCTACAATCCAAACAGAAGACATCCATTCTGAGAGGAATTTTGGCCTCAAGGATCTGACCATCAGATCCTTTTCAACTCTTATACAGGTTTGGGATTCTTTCTATGGGACAGATGCTGCCATCTGCTGCTTTCCCATCACATTGCAAGGCGTCCTGAGTGCTTTGGCCTCGTCTCTGGGAAGCCTTGGGATGGTTTTGGTGCCTCACCAGTGCTGTGGCCGGCCACAAGTCAGTGTCTCCTTTGCTTCAGGTTACTGGCAACATTTATTCTGAAATGTCAAAAACCCCTCTCTTGACTCATAAGTGGGGTTAGTTTTATATGGACCCTTTGAAATTCCTAAATACTATTCAATAAAACCTTAGTGTCATTCCTTTCTTCAGAGAAGAATTCAAGAAACGAGACATTGAAACAACACAGGCATAATTAGTCCTGTAATATTAGCTCAAAGGGATGGACATTTCAGCAGCTACCAAAAAATCCATTTAGCTACTCCTTGATAATTTCTTTCTTGTAGCTCCTTCCAAATGACTCTCAGTTTTACTCTTGTCACTGGGAAGTTCAATCCTCCTCATGTGCTTTTGCAGGTTTCACATCTTCCTTTGGAGAAAGAAGGGAATTTGAATGAGGTCCTCTCCATGCAATTTGCACACAAACCAATTCTTCAAAAGGAAGGTGGACATGCATCTGTGTATTGACAGCTCATTACTATAAACCATAGTATTTTTTCATGTAATAGTAAAAGCCATGAACTGAGAGAGAGAGGCCACATTGTCAAAGCTTCCTTTTTATTGAAGACTAATAAAAGTTGCAAAAAAGGATTAAAAAAAGATTTCCTAGTCTCTTCTGATCATAATTTTGTTAGACAATTTTCCTTCTAAACTGCTGCTTGTCATTTGATCTTCATTGATCCCTCCCTGCCTTAAAAGTACAATGGCTGTGTGTGAATACACACACCACACACAGACACACATTCATACTAGAAAAGACAGAAGGTTCAAGAAATGCAATAGATGTGGGCTGTTCCACCTTTGCTCTAAGATCATTAGTTGCCTAATTATAGACCTGTCTCTATCATTAATTCAAGCTATCCTATGATTAATATATGCAGCCTGTACATCTTAGATCTTCGTTTATTTTGGGAGGAGAATCAAGATTCCCAATGCTCATGATGCACACAATTAAAAGGAGAAGCCTCAGTCAGTCTTACTTTTGTAGAGAGACAAACTGTAACCCACATAGTGAATGAATCTGTCAGACAGGGCTGGCAGCCAAAACACCTTTGAAGTGTTATTACTGTGTAGATTTTCAACCAGTTACTGAGCTGTCTATTTATGAGACCTTATTTCCTGGAGAATGTATTTAAATGTGCACCTACCTGATGTAAGCCATTCTTTCCATAGCCAGGTAGAGAAGCAGACTTGGAATATGGAAATCCTGTAAAGACATGCAAATGCAAATATTCTATCAAAGAGATGCAATATAACTGATGTGTGCTCAGCTTTTCTCTGTATTTCATGCACATCACCATATGTAACAATATCTAGAAACAGCAGCATGTCAGGGCACAGTGTGGGGGAAGTTGTGGAGCTTAAGTTATGGAAGCCTCATGCACCCATGTGATGCAAAGCTTGTGATTTGAGAGATTGGGAAATCTCTGCCTTCCAACTTGGTGTTAAATCATGACTTGAAATTGGGATTAAAGGGATTTAGATAATCACTTCTGAACATGCTATATGAATTCTGGGTTATGGTTTTGTTTCTTAAAACAGATGGATTGATACCCCAACACTTAAAAAAAATAAAACCTTTTTTTTTTCTTTCTCTAGAATTTCTCTTGGAAAAAAGCAAAAATGAAGATATAGAAGTGAATAAAATAAATCAGCCACAGTATATACACCCAAGTGAAAGAAAGTTTTAAGATGGAGAAAACTGGCAAACTGGTGTTACCATGAAAAAATTATGTAAAACAATGATGAAACTGTGTGTGGTCATTATGAGACAACTGAAATGCCTTAATTTTAGTATTAAGACTCTAATAAGAAAGTTTAAAAGTTAAACAGTAGAAGAACAAACACATGTGTAATAAACATTCCTGATTCCAGTACATAGGAAATCATGTAAAACTGATGCAAACTGTTACAGAAATCAGACAGCTCAAAGAACTGAATGTACAATACTTCCTTCTGTCAAAATTGTTAGCAGTCTGTGTCCAAAGAGGAATGCAGGAAGGGAATCCAGACCCCACTGGATTAATAAATACCCTAAGGAGATTATTAGGAATAAGCATACTGAAAGAAAAAACAAAAGATGGATCAGCAGAGAGCTCAAAATGTGCTGAGATAAACTGAAAACTGCCAGAAGTCAAGCTGAGTTAAACACTGAAAATGATATTAAAACAAATAGCAAAAGTTTCTCCAGCTATCCAAATAAAAAGAGAACAAGGAAAGAAGAAATGGGATCACTGGGAGTTGCACTGTGTCAGTACTCAGCACTCAGCAAAGGTGAAAGACAACCCAGGTAGGACTCAAGCACTGCAGGAGTATTTCATCCATGGAACAGAAAGTACTGAGTAAGGATGAAAAGCTAATGGAATAAGGGTAGACCAGTGAATCACTGCCATGATGGGAAAAAAAAATAAAATTCAAAGCACTTAATGTATTTAAACAGGGAGCAATAAGCTCATATTGAATTGCATGCTAAATACCTCCTACCATTAGAGAAGGGCAACTACAGCTCTTATATTTTAGAGAGCAAAAACTAACTAAAAAAACTCCCTTATAATTGCCTGTTATGTGAATGGCAGTGCCACCAGAGAGCAAAGAGCAGAATACCTGTGTGACAGAATACCCGTACCTGCAACAAAGCTGTCACCTCTGCTTCTGCCTGGAAAAAGCTATGTTGGACATAAGCGTGGAGATCAATCTCTTGGCCTTTTGGCGACGGAGGAGATGGGCAAGTGAGTTCTGTTCTGTCGTTAAATACTACTCAGTCACCGAGGAACAATGCCCCAAGGTACAGACACTTCTGCAGCCGACTCCAGCCGGGCGCGGAGCTGGCCCGGCGCTGCCCCGGAGCTGCCCCCGAGCTGGCTCGGAGCTGCCCCCGAGCTGGCTCGGAGCTGCCCCGGAGCTGGCCTGGCGCTGCCCAGGAGCTGGCCTGGCGCTGCCCCGGAGCTGCCGGGCTGAGCCGCTCCCGGGCTGCGGCGACACCGCGCGGCCGCCGGGGAGAAGCGGAGCGCGGAACGGAGCCGGAACGGCCCCGAACGCAGCACCGACACCCGCTGACTCCAGCAACCCTCCTCTGTAATCAGACACTATCTGAACAGCAGCTACCCTCCGCACGGATACGGCTCCTGCTTTGTCCAGAACTACTTTCACTCCAGCCTGAAGCTGCCTCTCAGCACATCATGGACACATGAACGGCAAGGGTTACATGCCTTCCTAGATGTCTGCTTTCCTAAATACACAATACTTAAAATAATGAATTATGGTAAATTGTTAAGTATTACACATCTACAGATACAGAAATAAGACCCATTTTCACGGGTGGATGCAAGGAGATACAAGCTCCACTCCTGCCTGTTGATTGCACAAGCCTCACACTGATGTGCTGTGTTGTTAGTTGTGCTCTTTTGGGCATTTAAGTAGTGTAAAATGGCAAAATGCCTTCTAGAGCTAAACAACCCTTCTCTGTTTTGCTCAGAGGCTGGACAGAAAAATGCAGGGCTTTTTGCTCAGTATATCTGGAAACACCACTATTCACAGCCTGCTAACACCCTCTACTCTGCATGAACCACTTGGCATCAAACCTATACCTAACAAGTTTATTTTCTCTGATAGTCACTGACTATGCCACAGGGATGGGGCTGAAAGCCAGAGTTCTCAAACATAAATGCAAGAGGTAGAGATGCTATTCTTCTGTGGCCAATGGGGGGCATATGACAGACTATGAGTATTCAGAACTGAATAGGGAAACACTGAATAGAGAAGGAATTACTTAGGATGTCCACAGATATTAAAATAGTCAGGTAAGTGAATAAAAGGATAAAAAAAGGAAAAGTGTAAGTTTCAGGAAGATAAAACTTCCTCAATGTCATTTCTGTGTGGCTGCTAATTGGTAATGAGGTCAATTTTCATGAGGGACAGAGGAATGCTGATAAAAAGCAATGGAAAATTAACTACAGAACCTATATTGGCACAAAGGTGATACTGACCCTGCTACAGAGGCGTGAATTATCTATTGCATTTTTAGTTTTAATAGTTCCAAATTCCCAAGACAATAAAAAATATGAAAGAAATGCTAGTATAGCAGAGTGACAGGTATAGCAACATTCTCAGGGGAAAAAATGAGCACCATATGTTGTTCCTGCCTAACACTTCTTGGTGTGCTATGTACTTCTCTCTGCTTAAAATCTGCACTTAAGGACTGTCTCTCAAAACATGTGAAGAGCACCAGATCTACTCCATAAAGCTTCCAGACTTACCCCAGGTGTGTATGACAATGAAAGGTTTAGGTGTTCATTTCTGGGCAATGATTTACAGATGTTAAGTGTGTGAGATGCCCAGACTTGGCTTCCCCTGCACAAGGAATCCTGCAATACACCTTGTGCATGTTTGTGATTTCTGGTGAGGATTAAGTTATCAAATCCCTTTAAGCTAAACCAGTAAGACTGATGATCTAAAATAACTTTTCTTCTTTATCTTGTTACAGCCTTGTGACAGACTCTACAGCATCTGTTTTCCCTCTTCCTTGCATAGCTAAGCCATAATTTCCTTAATATAAGTTGATGGAGCCAACTATCACATAACCAAAGTGCCCACAAGACTGACATCCTAACCCTGCTGCCAGACATGCCTTGCATTGGGTGCATTCTTTTGGAAAATTGCTTCCCCAGCTTGTTTACCCTGGATGACCTGCTATTGCTGCATGGTGTAAAGCAGAGGAGGCAGGGAGAGGAATGTCCCAGTTATCTCTTAAAATTCATTAAACTTATTTTTTGTCATGTAGGTAACTTAAAAGTAAAATTCAGGCCCAATACTGATGTTTCTGACTTGCTGAAGTGTGTAATAGGAAATGTGTAGAACGTACTTTTGGTACTGACAGCTAGCACAGGCATATGGTCTCCAGGCCAGCACTCAATTACAAAATTATTCCCTTTCCCACCTGGAATATTTCTGTGACCTTATAACTGTGAGTGATAACAAAAAAACAAAAACAAAACCAAAACCAAAACAACAAAAAAAAAACAAACAACAACAACAACAACAAAAACCCACAACAAAAAAAAAAACCCAAAACAACAAAATGGTGTTTTTTTTGTTTTGTTTTTTGGGGTTTTTCTGGAGCAACAAAATATTTGAGTATCATGAAAAAGAAATAGCTCCATCCATATTCAAAGTACATAGTTTGTGTCAAAGACTAATTAGCACAAATGAAAAATCTGCTTGATGTTGCCATCCTGCCTACTGAAAATAGGTATCACATAATAGATGGGGACTTTTATCAGGAGTGGGTTTTTGTGGTAAGGAATCGCTGCTCTCCAAAGAGACAACAGTTCCTTTACACAGGCAACGCTGCCTCTTTCACAAATATGAAACTATAAACAGCTCCACCATCAAAGTCTGGAGGCAGTGAACGCTCACAAGCCGTGGCAGAACACACTGGGTGTGAGTGCGGCAGAGATGAAGCAGCCAGGCAGCCGTGTGTCCCCGGCCGCAGCAGCACTCACGGGAGTAGCCGGCGGTGCCGCCCTCCTGCGCCCGCTCGCTCCCGGCAGTCAGGGACAGAGACCGCGTGTCCGAGTCCGGGGAGTTGGTTCTGGTGTCCACATCCCCTTTCAGGATCAGCCAGCTGGTCTTTAGCTGCAGAGAGGAAAAGACTGTTACAAGATACAGGATTTAACACCTGAAGGCAGCTCTCCCACCTCAGCTGTCTCAGATGCCTTGTGAGCCACTTGTCTGTTTATGCTCACTGCAGCTTGTACCATCCATCACCAAATTACAAAAGCTGACTATATGATAACAGACATCACAGCTACCAGAAACCTTTAATTTTTAGCTGGGCTGAGGATAGTTTCTCTGTTCATGAAGTTGCCCACTGTGACCCACTTTAGAAGATGCCCTATGTAATTTTCTCATAATTAATCTGCTCTTGACATTTTTCTTCTAAGTCAATACACACTCTAAGTCTGCAGGATGAGCTGAATCACCAATGTATTGAGACTGAATGAAAATCCATGAGTTTATTGCTCTTAATCTCAATATGCCTACTTCTCTTTACTGCAGAATGTACATTCTAAACCCTTTGGGTGAGAGATTAAGCTTTTCTATGTCTTTTTGGAAAGACCTAAAAGTAGTAATGACTATTTCAATTATTTAAAAGAATATCTTTATATATGAACGTGTTTTAGAAACCACTTACTTCAAGAATGATCAATACTTCTTTTTGTTCTTTCTGATCATTACCTTCTTATTGTCCTGATCCAAGCTTCCATCCTCCCCTTCTGATCTTCTTGCTGCTGTTAAATTAATTAATTTAAATTAATTTAAAAAATTTGAACAGAAGGTATCTTATTCTTTGTCTTCTGTTTTGATTGTAGTTATGTTCCAAATATTTTTAAGAGGGGGACAAAATCAATTTTTTAAAAAAGTGTTTGACAGAAAATTTGATGCCTAGAGCTATGGTTTCACAGAATTAATAAAATAATTTTGAAATTATTACAGCAATACTCATCCTTCATGTATACAGTGAATTTAGAGAATCTATTCCTGATGGATTTTGAACCTGCATTTTCAGGAAGAAACTACTTTTGGTGGGAAAAAGAATTGTACATCATAACTTCAGGACAAATTTCTGTGGCTACCACTCAAAGGGAAGCCATTTCCCCCTTCTGTGTTACAATGACCATGAAAATACAAGTAGTCACACAGATATTTTGTACTCAGCACACCTGGATCTCCTGGATTCCCAAAGAGGGCAGACAATCATGGTAAAGATTAGGAACAAACTTGGCATTGACTCTTTATAAAATCTACAAGAGAGATTGTGTCAGACTCTAAAATTCAAAATTCTTGACCAATCAATTTTTATGACTTTTTGTCATAAAATAATACTTTATGTATTTTCCTCTTCTGCCCATACCGGCCTCTTAAAGAGTGTTTCCCAAAAAAAAAGTTGCTGATGCTTTACTATTGGGTTATTCCCTTGTAACTTTCCAACTTGTTGAGAAGAAAACTGAAAACCTAAAAGCTCTTCATTAGATAGTTCCCAACCCTCAAATGTCTTTTATTTCCCAGGGTATTGTTCCAGACACTGAGTTACACTCAAGAATCTTACAGAAAGTTTTGTGCCAAATTTCACACAGTTTTAGGTAAGTTCTTAAAATTTGAGCCCTGCTTGCCTTTGTATCTCTTTGGGTAGTTTGGGGAGTTTTAATGGTGCAAAACTGGAATAATGGAAGGACACAGCATTAACTTTAAGCCCATGAGAAAAGAATGTTACAAGGGGGTTGCCTGAGAAAAACGGCCCTGTGCAATGCAATGCAGACAGAAAATGTAATTATTATTAAGAGAAATAGTATGATAATACAAAAGTTAAGGCTCAGATCAGATTCTCAGAGAAAGAGAGGGAGAGGAGATTAAATTTCACCCTTAGAAGTGCTGCAAAACTCACAGCAAGATGGGAAAAACCCTGCCCTCTCCAGTTCCTCAGCCACCATGCCTGCAGAGGATCTGCCCTGCATCTAAACAACACAGGCAAAAGGCCATCACCAAAAGCATTTCAGTGTCATTCTGATGCAATTTCTGATGCCATCACACAGCTCACATCCAGACCTTAACTGGTTTTGCTGAGGAGGTGGTAGTTAAAAAATGACAAATTGCCATAAGGAAAATATCTGTAGGTTAGAGGTGAAAATCTGGAGCCGGAGAGGGTTTGGCTGCTTCCCTACACCTTCAATTTAGTGGGGAAAAAAAAAAAAAAAA